>JACCIX010000108.1:0-87178 GCA_025506515.1 Flaveria trinervia | reverse complement strand
TCGCTGTTTTATCTTCATCTTCCCCATTCCTTCTCTTCCTCTTTCTTCCTCGACGCTTAGTCACCTCAGGTTCCATCCCCCCCCCCCCTCTTCCGATCAGATCAAATCAGACTCCCAACAACCTCCAGATCAAACGCATCAATCCAATTTTCGATCAAACCTAATTCAACCAACAATGACGCAACTTTTAGAATTTTCCGCAGATCTCATCCGCAATTAACATGCTAATCGAATGTATAACCATAAATGACGCGTAATTGCGTGAATCGCCATACTTCACACAAAATTCCGCTTTTTGCAGAATCAAAAAACAACTGTAAATCTCCACAAAAATCGATGCGTAAACAAATCGTACCTCGTTAACAGAAGTTAGCCTCCATTGGAATCTCGATTTAGGGTTTCATTGCCTTCAACGATGCTTGCGTATGTGTGTGTTTGTGTGTGTCTGTGTGTGTGTTATCTGCTGTGATTTTGTGTGAAGAATTTAACCCTAGATTGCGAGACGAATATTTGGGTTTTTCAGCACACTCTTCTTCAGTGTAATGTAATGTTTAGTATTGATTATTATGGTTTTTAGAATGAATCGTCCGAGTCACCCAACTCGTGACTCGTCCGAGTCAGAGTTTGAACTTGGTTATTTTGTGTTTCCCTCTTTTTGTTAAGATCTATATGTCTAGGGTTGTAAGATTTTCGTTTTTAAGTTACACCGGTACGATGGTATCGTTAATGAAGATAACTAAAATTAGTTTGATGTACGGGAATGTTTAATTCGTACTCGATTTTAAGTAGAGATTTATGAAAATCACACAAATAGTTGTAATGTGCTTTTGTGAAAATAAATATATTATACAGTCATCGTGAAATCTTCTTAGGTTAATGCTAGTTGTATGCTTCGATTGACTAAAACATGAAGTCTAGGCCTACCACCACATATATACTCGAGTCACACACGACTTAAGGAAAATTATGAAGTTTTCGCAAGTAGTGATGGTATGTGATTTTAGATATGAGTCATCTGTTAATGGTGTATTCAAGAAGATGGATTGACCTCCTTAAAATACTCCCATGATCATTGGATGAGAATCTTTTGTTTATGATTTTGTTGTGAAGTACGTTAATAACGAGTTTCCTTATAAACCCTATTAGCCTTTGGTGGATCCTTTGACAAATAGTTTGTTTAGAAATTGTTTGGTTTTCGTGAAAGAATTTTGATGATTATCATAGATGCGAATGATATAAATGTTAAACTATATATGGAGAAAACTTAAAGACGTAATATAAAACAAATAAAGGCATGCAGATCGATGACGTAGATAAAACACGATGGATGACACATTTAATGTGATTTCAAACATTAATCATCCGTTGATGATCTATTCAAAACTATAAACGAACATCTTTCACGTGAAGTTTGCTAATAACGAGTCTCCTTATAAAACCTATTAGCCATTGACAAATGCTTTGATGGATATTTTGTTTAAAAATCATCCAGTTTATCATTAAGAATTTTGATGACTATCATATACGAGAAGGATACAAATGTTCAAATAGGAAGGAAGCTTTAAATACTGAATGATAGACGAAGACATGCAGATGACGTTGATAAACATGATGAACTGCATATTTAATGTGGTCAAAGATACCACACATGACGTCTCTAAAATCTTGTTAGGATCTACTCTAAATAGATTATTGTTATAGTACACATGTATATTACTCATATTTATATATATTCTATATACGCTAGAATAATATTATCCTTAAAATCACACAGACGTTTCTTTATATCATGGTTCAAGAATGTCTATGAGAAGCTAATACCCAACTTTTGTTTAGTGTTTAAGGGCTATCAAAACATGATCATCCCAAGTTCAACAATAATGGTCCTAGTTCATCCCAAACACGACTTGTGTCCACATTTGTGTACCACCATCCGTTGTCTAATGAAAGTACCCATCAATATAACCGTCCCCAGGTACACCATTACTTGCATTTGCTACATTTCACACCTTTTTAAACAGAAAATGAAATACAAATGAATAATAGTTAACCAAATAGCAAATTTGCTTTTTTTTAACTTATACTAAATAGTCCCTTCTATACTTACTATTAAAAAAGAAATTGAAGGAGCACTAGAATATGATATCACTTGTAACTAATATTGCTAGTAGTTTAAGTTGTTTTTAGCATTTTCGATATAATTAATTGAATTTTTAAAATCACAAGAGTAATTATTTCTTGAAATATTATAATTGTTATGTCATACATCGTCATGAAGATTATTTAATATAGTTTGTTTATATTCACATATTATCATAAATACCTTTCATTATACAAACTTAATCACAATTGTACTAATACACACGCGAGCATCTCATGCATCAATTATCTTATCTGCTCTTATTTACGTCTTACTTGTCTTCTTAAAAAATATATAAAAACTTTTACATTCGAGCTATCAATAAACAAACATAAAACTTGTAGTACATGGAATTCATTTAGCTCAACGTGTATGTGTTTAATTTATATGTTGATAAATTATACCCAAAATGCACACAAAAGATATATAATCTGGTTTGAAATATATATTGAGCCTGATAAAATATCATTTTTTTATCAGTCAAGTTATTGAAATACTATTCTTACAATTTGATTCAAGCATCCTGAGTCAACTCGGATTGATGCCCCCGTGACCAATAACTCAATAATAATAATAATAATAATATAATAATAATAATAATAATAATAATAATAATATAGTAATAATAATAGTAATATAATAATAATATAATAATAATAATAGTAGTAATAATAATAATAATAATAGTAATAATAATAATAGTAATAATAATAATAATAATAGTAATAATAATAATAATAATAATAACAATAATAATAACAACAATAATAACAACAATAATAATAATAAGAATAAGAATAAGAATAAGAATAAGGGTGTTTATTTTTCAAACTTGTGTTACAAACGAACACGTATGATTTTTGAACAACTAACCCGATTATTATTTTAGCGGGAATAATGTGGGTGTGGTGTTACTCTATCCGGCTATTTACTATATCTTAAAAAGCAAGATCGGTGACTAATAATTGTGCCACACAACCTTGCTTTGTAAATATATATTAATAGAGTGATTTCAAGATGGAGTGGTTTGGTTTTTGTCCCTTGAGGTACTAAACCCGGGTTCAAATCCCGTGAGTTTTTTTGTTATTTTCTTTTTACTTTTAACCTTATTTTTTAATTACTCTTTTCTATAAATTATTATATACTTTTTGTCACTGATTTCATTAAAAAATCGTTTTCGGTGTTGGAATTGTTTACTATTTTAATTTTTCATGACGTTTCAATGTTAATTTTATTAACGTAAATTCATGATAATATTTGTTGTTTTAATTTAATCTATACCGAGTTATGTATACACGACAATACACGAGAACTAAGTCATGCTTATGACGTGATGTGTAAAGCAAGTCGTAACACATGGAAAATTGACATACTTATTTCTATTAACATTTTGACATCAAAACTTTTTTTTGCTACAACTCCGCCGCCGCCGCCGCAACGCGTGAGAAAGGTCGGTGGGGTTTCCCCCGACCTTTCTTCCACTCCTACTCTTAATCTTTACATTTTCAACCCACTTTGCGTTTTAAAAACTTTGTAAAATGACAATTTAACTCCCTTAAGTTTCTAAAGTTCTGAGTTTACGGCTCCCGTGCAATGTAAATTCAAGTCCGTCTACGTTTAGACGTAATTAGAAACGACTCAGGTCAAATAAAACATGTTTCCAATCTTAACTCTCTACACTTTAAGATTGTATACGTTTCGACATACGTCTATGTTTTGACATAATATTTGTTTAGAAATGAGTTGAGTTAAATATAAAATGTTTTGGTGCTTATTTTTATGTATTCTTTGAGCTGACCTATGTTTCGACATTGGTTTATTTGGAAACATGTCGGGTCAATGTAATATGTTATCATCTACTACACGTTTGGACGTAGATTTAGTTCGGATATGGTCAGAGCGATTGTAAGTTTATGTTTTGATAATAACTTTGTTTGGAAAAGAGTCAGATTAAATATTAAACGTTTTTGTTCAACGTTACAGATTCGAGTTACTCTACGTATTGATGGGAATTTAGTTCAAAAATGAGTCGGTTGATTGTAGTTTATATTTTATTACGGTTACGTACGATATCGCGGCAACGCGCGAAGGGTAATAAACCTAGTTTTATATTTTAATAGCTTTGAAAGGGTCCTTTTTTATTATTTATTATTTTTATTTTTGATGCAAGGTAGAAAATAAACATTATTTTATATTTTGTTTTATATTGTGTCCTTATAAGTTTTAGATAAATCATAATAGACGTATAAAGGATGTTTGATATGTGTTTTAAAACCAAATATTGTTATGATTGACTATGCGGTCGATTAGTCGATTAGTATGTGAAGAAAGCATCAGCTAACGGTCATTAAACTGCATTTGCGAGATCTAACAAGTTTGATATGTGATCTTTTGGTTGGTACGTACAGACCATTGGACTAAAAACTATGATGATAAAATGAATAACAATGACGATACACTTAATGAAATTTTTAGTTGTATTTACATGTAGATATAATACATCTCTCAAACTAACATTGTGATTTTTTCGGTTGTATAACATAATATATTTCTCAAATTAACATTGTGAGTGTAATGTTATAACTATTAGAAGAAAGATGATATCAAATCAAGAGCATGTATAAAGAACATGCATATTATAGTTTATGTCATAATTTCTATTCACTATAATATAACATTATAACACGTTTTAACACAAAATATTATAACACGCTTCAGCACAAAAGAAACTGCATTGTCCTTTAGTTATAACCACAAATAACAAGAAGCAATACATAAAACAATAACACTAAACCTTGTTAATGTATCCTTGATATGTGAAAATGCTCAACAAACCTCATAAATCCATATTGAGAAGTCATCTTTGTTGTTAGTATGGAAACACCATCTTTTAAGTTGTTTTTACAAGTCTTATTCATTTAATAATATTCCATCATTCAAGATACTCCCATAAGTCTTCTTGGTTGATGATCCTTATACACCAATATGATATTTTTTTGTTATTGCAAGTTAATAAATGTTATTAGTACTCAACACCCATTATGTGCCTATTTCTTTGAGCAATAAATTAGATTTTTTATTAAGAAAACCCAAAAGCTTAACCTTGGTTATATAAATCCAACGAAATTCTATATCTTTCTTTCTAGATGGTAAAGAGACTACTTCTCATGTCCATTGTTTTCTAAATTCTCATGTCCATCTTATTATTTACAACCTTGTAGAATGTATTAAAAATCTATAAGTTCAAGAATTTGTACAATTTTAATAATCACTGGGCCTTGTAGAAATTAATGTTTGAAAAATCACTAAGTTTAATATTTCGTACATTAGTTTAATCTGATTGTTCAGACCTAGATTATTGGTTTTGTCTTTTTTTTGAACGATAACAAAATATCATTAAAAACTACTAGCAAGATGCTAGTAAACGATTGTCACAACTACATTTTCACCCGATTATAATTAAAAACTACTCCATTTACACCATGTTAAATCTTTTAGTTTTGATCCAATACTATTGATAACGCCTTTATATATTCCACCAGTGTGTTAAATCTTGGTTTTGTCTAGGGATGCATCTTAAGATTTGTAGTTTCGTGAATTTCATAAAAGTGAAAATCCCTAAATTTGTCTAGAATTGACACCTAAATTCCCTTGATGACCTTGATCAATGTTGTTATATATCTAATAGTTGTGTTTGAAAATAATGTAATTATAAAACATCTACTCATTTTGAAACTATACACTGAACTTTAATAAATAATAAGTAAATTTGACTCTTGTATTATTGCAAGTAATATAAGTAATCTTTTAATTATAAATATAAACTAACTAAAACTGAAAAAAAGCAAGAATTATCTCATTTAAGTTCTATTAAAACTGCTTTACATGTAAAAAAAGTAAAACTATATTTATAGGTGCATCTTTTGTATACTATAATATAGATGAGTGTTTTGAGAAAACAATATGACATAAGCAATTACTATGATAAAAACCATTAAAATCAAACCATAAACTCATTAATCAAAGCACAAATCTAACTCACTCATCGTTATGTTCACTTGCTATGTCGAGTTTGCAACAACAAGAAAGAGAAAACTCTTATATTGGTCGTGTCTAAAAATGTCTATCATATAATAATTTTTTACTATACTCACTTGATTAGAAAATAAAAAATTAAGATTATATTATACACACTCGACTCCAACCTCATAATAATAACTAAATGACACAATAAGCATATTAACAACCGATTATACAGTATCTATAATTCAAACAATCTAAGGATTATGACTATAACAACTATAACATTTCATCTAAACCAACATGATCGTATTTTATCTATCATTTTGTATACAAAATTTCATTTACCCCTATATATCCATCATACAGAAATATAAAGTTTCTAAGATTTATTTAACCAGAAATATATATTTATGAAACTAGTTATTTATCAATTGGCAACAAGCTCAAGATAATTGGGAGATTAACACTAAAGACTAAGATTTAGATCTAAGTTTAAGTATTAGGTTTTTTTTACAATTTTCGAGATCTAACATCTTACTATTGATCTTCTATTTGTTAATTTATTTTAGTATTATTATATTATTATTACGAGATATAATTAAAAAGAAGTTTAAAATTATTGGTGGCTGTGGGGTTCGAACCCACGCGCACTTATGTGCAGAAGATCTTAAGTCTTCCCCCTTAACCACTCGGGCAAACCACCAATTTATTTTTAATCCGCTTAGAGATTATTTTAAAAATCATGTGACAAAGCGCTCTATCTTTTTACCAATTGTTTTGCGTATCGTTTTTTTTCCTACCAATAAAAAACAATCGATTAAACTTGTAACGAAGTCCTACTTACCTAATCAGCATTGAATCATCTGTATAAGTGTATAACTATTGTATAATATCATGATCTCTACTCTAGGGCTCACAATTTATATTACATGATTTGAGATTGTTGTGTATCTAGTGGCGGAGTTTGAAACTTACTATAGGGGGACGAAAGTCTCGAGATCCAAATTAGGAGAGGCAGACTCAATACGTATAAACTTTTCGTAGAAATACACATAAAATTCAACTTCTAAGCGAAAAAACAGAGGGGTCGGCCCCAAGTATACTTCGCACTTGTGCATATCGGTGGGGATCGATCAAAGGCTTACTAACACAGATTCGTAGCGGGAAACGTTTAGAGAGTAAAAGTACTTAACCTAATCAAAGTGCATTTAATTGTTAGTCATTGAAATTTGAAGTTTGGTACATTCGACTCTATTTATAGAACACACACTTTCATTCATCATCAACACTTACATTTCGATAGAAAAACTCTTGCACTTAAAGCAAAGGAGAACCACCAACCCACTCCTTACTACTTTTAACTTATAAACTAATAAAATACCGTGATTAAAATAAACTACTAATAACTTTACCCATCTATTAAAAACCCACGAAACTTAGCTCTATGACCTGGTTTTGACCCATCAAGATTAACTTCTACATTGATTTGACATATAGATGGCCATATGCTCGACTACTAATTTGATATCACCACCCACACACACACACACTCCTTGAATCTTTTAGATTAGGTAATCACACGCACACGCACACAAAAAAAATGCTTCAATCTATAAACACATGTTTTTGAGATCCCTTTAAACCCGCAAGTAAGAAGAAATGACCTAACATGAACAAGAAGATCATGTCAAGTAAGCCAAGGAGAGGACTTGCTGACGAACCAAACAAGGTGTTACCTTCCAACACCTTGTGCCGCACGTATAGGCAAGTCATCCTTGGCTACCAAACATGAACTCTTATGTTCATGTAAGATCTTCTCTTCGAGATATGTTATTAGTTTTGGTGTGAGCAATGAGCAAGTATCAGTAAACTAGCTATTTATAGCCTACACATGTTAATCTAGTGGCAAATAGAACCACATGAATAATTGAATACATGATTATTTTCCTTTTCAATGCAGTTTTCAATTTTCTACCATTATCAGCATCTTTAAGAGAATATATCACATGGACCTAATTCGATCTTTATGCCTGTATAAAGAACATATATAGGAGTCAATGGCCAAAAATTTAGCATGGGAGTTGACTTAAGCTACTTGATATGATGCCTCTTTGAAAGATTTTCTAATATTCTTCAGGTTTCCATTTAGTGATTTATACTCCTAAAGGACTCGTTGGGTTAATCGACTTAAGGTCCTGATGAACATGTTCTTTTGTCACATTGATTACAATCGTTTCTCTTAATTTGTAACTCATTAATTCCAAAAGTTTACATGTTTATAAACATGAAACTTGAAGAATATGTTTGGATCACAAGCACTGCATTTTACATGTTAGGCTGAAGTTTGACTTTTAGTACATATGCAGCATGTCACCCATGTTTTGGAACAAAATTTTCTACAAGTTTCTTGATGTTTTTGGATTCCTTTCAAAAAGTCAAACTATCATCCAATTGGAATATATGCATATAAAGATCCTCAATGTTTCTTTTTTATCTGATTGCATCAAGTCATGCCTGCAAGTCACTATATTTGGTTTTCTTCATTGAGATAATGCAGTAATGAAATATTCATTATGTTCTTTTTATTAGTTATTACATTAAACTTGTTACTACTATTATTCTTATTTATTTAGAAACACCAGTTGATTAGTATTATTGAAAAATTAGAAGCCGTTAACATACGAATCGTTATAATGACTATTCACCAGCCACCATATTCAAACGTTGCAACGATTGTCCTTTACGCTTACCTGCATTTTTCCTTGTAAATATACATTATTATTATTATTGCATCAATATTAACCACAAAGATTTATACTTCTTATACTAGTGCTTGTGTAATCAAATATTTCTTTTAATTACAGATGTTCATCCTCTTTATCTTTTCATGAAGTTTGAATATTGCAACCTAAGGTAGTGCTTGTGGAAGTAATCAAATATTTCTTTTAATTACAGATGTTCATCCTCTTTATCTTTTCATGAAGTTTGAATATTGCAACCTAAGGGATAATCACACTAATGACCATTTTGTTTATCCATATTGGCTGGAAGTTTGACTTTTAATTTCATATATTTGAATATCAAATATTAGTTTTAATAAACCCGTGTAATACACGGGTAGAATAAAAAATATTAAATAAAATAAAATTTTATTAGTTATAATTTGATATTCTGATATAAGATATAATTGAAATATTTCTTATAATAAATAAAATAAATTTTTATTTCAAAACAAATTTTAAAAAAATGTCATATTTAAAAAGTTTCTTATAATAACTCTCAATTTTAATTATTTTTTATTTATAACTTTTTTTACTTTTTAAAAACACCAATTATAAAATATTTTGTATTTTTAAAAATTTTGATGTTCTAATTTTTTTTCTAATTTTATGAAAAATTATTTCATTAGAAATAAAATTAGTAAAAAGATATATTAATTTATTAAAAAACTATTTTAGTTAAAAAGTTAAATAATATCATTAGTAATTAATGTGATTATTAAATAGGAGAAAGAAACGAGAAAAAATTGGTGAGAATAAATATGGTGTTGACATGTGTTATATTAGATATATTTTTATTAGAATAGAAAGATAACTCATTAGGAGGTAAGTACAATGTTAACAAGGGATTCGGTTTCATTTTATTTTGAGACTTTATTCACTACAAAACGCTATCATTTTATTCACCACAACTTGTCTTGTAGCACTAAGTAGTAGACTTTAAGCTATATTTAGAACACCGGAACTAAGCCAATAACAACTTTTTTACACTTTGGTGATGCTTCTTGTACTTTTTTTGACGATATTTTTCTATAATGACTAGCAAGCATCGCTCTAGATATAACAAGACGTACACGTAGCGAGAACAATATCATAAATGGAACGACAGAACAAACACCATTAACACATGTACATAGAGAAAAAACAAGTTGAAAGGTCAAGCTTAGGCGAGAAGATATCACATCCCAAAAACCTACATAACCGAGGAATGTTATTGCGAACCCTTCCCAAATACTTGAATTGAGTTGAATCGACATCTGTTATCAACCTTGCTCAATTATAAATGTTAGGGTCAAATGAATTAAATTGTCACAAGATGAAATGTGGCACCATGTGTTTATATAGACACATCATGGGTTTATAGTTTCTTTTGTCTTGTGAATATATTCATTTCAATGTATCGATACATTATTTATTTCGAGAACATCCACAGTTAGGGCTGGTGGTCTTGTCATTAGTTTCTTCTGAATTCCTTTATATTTTGATTGGACAAAATATACCCTAGTGAACTCAATTAGGATCATTCAAATACCTATGATCTTGAGAAAGATAGAAAAGTTTATTGTATTTCCCAAAAATCTCTTATCATTCTCTTTTGGTCATATATATTAGTTATGGATAATATTATTTCTAAAACCCGTTTTAAGTCACAGAACCAGTAAAGTAATGAATATTGATTTGAGTTAAAAAATGCAAGCCTATACATATACCTTGTGAGGGCTCCTCCGTCACATAAGGCAGAGAGAAATTATTATTTGAACGAAGGACTCACAAACCCTTCACACCTTTATAACAACTCAGATCCTCAAGTCCTTAATCACTTGTACGCATGAGATAAGATATATAAGAGGTTTTACATATTGAATCCAAGAAACAAAACCAAATCTAAGGCCTAAACAAATCTACAAAATTAAGCTATATTCTAGAGTAACTTGGTGACCAATTCTTCGCATGCCCTAAATTTGTCGAGTATGAAGCCTTTTGCCAATGATCTCGCTCTTGCCCATAACGATTATGCCCGGTTGTAGTTGAATTTTTAATCAAGATTAACTGAAGTTAGCCCTTTATATACTACTTTTATGTACTTCAATTTTTTTGAGCACCAAAATAATATACACCTTAGTTGGAGTACATTAGACATAGTTTAGACCGACCAAATCACTTTAGATCTTCGTTCATTCTCTTAAATTCTTCCTTGTTTAGTTTTTGTGTGATTTGTGGTTGCATTCAATACCTAACATAATTCTTATGGCTGAAAATGACCTAATCTATATTCAGGGATAACTTGACCTCTTTCAAACAAGAGTATAGTCTGGTGTGCATATAAAGTTTCAAACACAAAACATGCAAATGAATTGGTTGGAGCTGTACAAAATTGAAATTTAAAAGTCAAGATAGTAGTTCACTACAATCATATTAAGGGCTCCCCATCACAATCATAATTAAGGGCTCCCCATCACATAAGGCAGCAATAAATTATTATTTGAAAAAAAAAAACTCAAAAACCCTTTACACTTTTGTAACAACTCAGACCCTCAAGTCCTTAATTTACAAGATAGAAGACACACGCGATAAGATATATAAGAGGGAACTACATATTGAATCCTAGAAACAAAACTTCATCTAAGCCTTAAACAATTCTACAAAATTAAGCTATATTCTAGAGTAACGTGCAAAGTCTGCCCTAAATTTGTCGAGTATGGAGCCTTTTGCTAACGGTCGGCTGAGGCCCATAATAATTAGTCCCAGTTATGGTTAACTTGCTAATCAAGATTAATTGAAGATTAGCCCTTTATACACTAGTCATAATTATGTACTTTAAAATTTTTAAGCACCAAAATAATATACACCCTAGTTAAAGCACATCGGACGTATGTCACACCGACTAAATCACCTTAGATCTTCGTTCATCCTTTTAAATTCTTTCTTGTTTTGTTTTTATGTGATTCGTGAGTGCATTCAATACCTAACATAATCTTATGGCTTAAACTGACCTCATCTATGCTAGGGAATAACTTGGCCTCTTTCAAACAAGAGTATAGTCTGACATGCATATAAAGTTTCAAACGCAAAAACATCAACTAAACTGGTTGAAGTTGCACCTAACTGAAATTGAAAAGTCAATACGTGTAGATTAGGACTATAAATGAGTCGAGCTGAGCCAAAGGGGATGGGCTTAGGTAGCTCGTTTAAAAAGAGAGCCAAGCTAAACCAACTTGTTTATCTTAACAAGCTCAAATTGCAGGCTTGGGAGCCATCTTGTTTATTTGGATGAGGAATTAAAGAATTTGCACATAGGGAGTACTCATGACACGAATTGAAAAATAGAAACACACACTTTTATTTATTAGTTAAATCATCAATACATGGTAGGAGAAATTATACCTAGGGTTTTGGCGGTTAAATAATCATTTCTTACTAACTAACTAACACGTGGGTGGGGTAACTATTGTTTGACCTGTGACTAACTAATAAATACAAATCTTTGACTTACATTATTTGACCTCTAGTTTGACTTCAAATTTGACTACTAAATTACATAGATTACTTGATTAAATTTACCAACAATCACACCCCTAATAAAAATAATCTTAAGTTGCTTATGTTCACCTAATTTTGTAGTATATTTTCTTCCTTATTTGTGTGAAATCAACTTGATACATTTTGAAGATCTCCGGTCTTTGATGCATAAAGAAGCGTCACTTTTTTCCCTTGATCCTCTTGATCTTCTACTTCCCTTTGACCCGTATGGTCTAAAAATTAGACGAACCAATAATCCATAATGGGTTCCTGGAATATGTATCTTCTTCGTTTGATTTTCTTCGTGGCCTATCCTAATATCAAATTCTTGTTTCTAACTTCACCAGTGTCTCACTAGAATTCTAGTTTCTCCAATTGAAACCTTTGACACACGTTCCGGGCCTTCAATAAGTGATCCTTCATGATTGATTGATTGTTGTTGGTGATTCTAAATCGACAATTACTTCCTTTGTCATCGAATGTGGTTCCAATTTGATTCCGTAACACCCCACTCGAGCTAGAGTGGATATGTCACAATTACAGAAATCACAACAAAAGCATAATTCCATGAGTACTTAAATATTTGATTTACAAATACTATTCAATGACCTTATTATCTAACTCGTCACAATTACCAATTAAGTTCTCAAAATTCTCAAGCTCTCTTCACGCAACCCCATGAGTCTAATGAGTGCAGGTATCGGAAACTTATAAGCTCACAAACATTATTTGACTTTCTAACATGTTTTTCATGAACTAAGGCAACTAGGTTTGATAACTCTTTTATGTATTATAATCTTTCAGGAACTATACCCTAATTAGCGCAGACAAAACGGGTCTAATCGCGTTAAATGAGTTAGAAGCGACACGTCATGATTAACACGTGTACCAAACACGAACACAACCCGTTTAAATAATCATGTCACTTACCCAAACGCAAACATGAACCTATTAACAAGTTACATGAACACGACCCGTTTAAATGACACGACCCAACATGACTTGTTACATGATTAACATAAAACAAAATTGAAACCCAAAATGTACAATTTGTAATATCCTTAAGCTCAAAACGTACGATTTATAATATCCCTAAACCCAATCAGAACTTGATTCAGTCATTGATAATAAACAGAAAGTACATATAATAACGAAAAGGTTATTTCAAGAGAATAGAACACAATCTTTCTGTTCCGAGAACATTCGCGTGGAAAGTAGATCTTGTTCTCCATTTCTGGTGTTTTGGCTTCGACACAAAGACATGTAACTAGCACCAATATAAATCGCATGCTTTCCTAAACTCTCGATCTTCTCCCATTCTATGGAATCATTCAACTTGAATACCTCAACAGGTCCTCCAAACTCACCCATGACGACAAGCAAAAGCTGCTGATCACATTTCGTTAGGAAATTTTGTCTCGAAGATCCACATCTACTTCTCGGGCCTTCAGCTAAGACTTTCTGCCAAAAACAGTATTCGTTGCCTAAATATATGACATCAAGTCCTCCGCTGTTATAAAAAGCGTAGCGATTTCGGCCATAGGGTGTTGCAAAATAAAAGGACTGAGAGTCATCACCAGAATAGTTTAGGAATCATCATAGCCCGTTAAGCTCTTTAGTTACGAGGCATGCAACTCAAGGCATATACTTTGCCGTTGCAACAAGTTAGGTTGCTTAAGGAATCATCATAGCCCGTTAAGCTCTTTAGCTGTTTAGCGTACGACATTTCTACCCATTTTAATCTCTTTCGTTTACGGTCTAGTCGACAAAAAGCAATGCCTTGTTTTAAAGTTGTTAGCATGAAAATGGAACCATGATCATCAGGAGGAGACGACAAACCAAGCGAGGGAGACGTATAATCTTGAGAGTGATGGGGTTCCAAAGAGACCATATGTCATCGCGTGGATAGTTGGAAAAAATCACCCAACCATAGAAACACCCCCGAATATGCCTAGCGATAAAAGGACTTCGACACCTGTATTGAGAGGGCGGGTCGCGTGTGGTATATAAAATATGTTGTCTGTTGTCATCTTCGAGGTTCCGATCAACCAACCACGGATGGTTTGCGGACAGTGTGGGTAAGTGATCACATATGGAAGCACAAACATGCTTCTGCTCCATCTGAAAACGTCCATAACGTAAAGCAAGTTTTCAAACTTAATTAATGCATTTGAGAAATTGATCATCCATAAAAATGTTTATGTAATAAAGTTTGAGAAAAAAACTACTTCTGTATAGTAGTTCTGTTTAATATACAAACCTTGATCTTTAAACTAATAATTGTTAAGACTTAAGAGCAAAAACAAACTAACAATCCTTACGTCTATGGAAACAAATAAACAATAGTCCTGTTTTTATTAAGACAGATTACCCAAATCGGTTTCTTTTCATCCTCAAAAACACCATAAAATCAATACATACGAATCTAAACACATAAACAACCTTATAATAATCAACACAGGGATTTTATACCTCAAAACTTCACGGCAGCAACTTTCAATCGTGTTTTTTAATCAACTTTTTTAATATAAGAATGCATCGCCGCTTTCAATCGGGATTTTATACCTCAACCCTATAACAGCTTTTACATCAAGATCCTTCGTTTTTCCAAATCTATTAAATAATTTACTTTAATCATCTTATAACTATGAGTTAATTATTTGCCTTTTCAAAATATGAATGCCAATATATACTATATAAATATTTAAGATGAGTGTTTTAAGATATTTTAAATTAAGAACACATATTTTACTCCAACTCTAAAATTAAGAATACATATTTTACTCCATGCATAAGATATAATCATTATTTAGGGTAAAATAGTATCATATCATTATTTACGGATTATCCCCTTATAATTAGTTATATAATAACCCTACACTTACATAAAAGCTTAGCACTATTTGATATTTTAAATTTGCATTAGTTTAGGAATTTAATAACCAGTTATTCAACACTATCCATTATTTTAAGGATTTAGTACCAATTATTAAATGAAGTTTAAATTATGAGTTAATAGTAAATAAAAAAAACTGTAAATCTTTATATTATCACTTACGTAAAATTTACATATGTATTTTGTCTGGTGCAATAAATTAATACGTAAATATACAAGATGTTATGCATTACACATTAATTTGGTGTTTTAATTTTTAAATTAGAAAAAGCATAATAGAATTTGTAAAAATACAACAATAAATAAATCATAAAAACACATATCAGATGTAAAATGTCGTCCTACCGCGCGAACACTCTTCTAGTCTTATAAATGAGTCTACCGCCATGGTAAAAAGAAAAATTCTAATTTATTTATAGCATTATATATTACAAAAGTAAAAAACTTACTTTTGTTGAGAATGTGCGACTCTTTAGTCACTTCTATCTTCATGCTATTACCGTTAACCTCATCATCCCTTACCGCCATCAAATTTTCTTTGACCTTTTCTCGTCGAGTTGTTGAGACTTGATTTGTCCATGATCATCTTGTAACCTACGCAAGAATTGATAATTAAAAAAACATAACAAAAAAATATATGAGGTTTCTTGGCTTGGATCAACCTCATTTCTATAAATCTTATTATTTAAATTGTTTACTGATATACTAATTAATTTAATTTTTTTAAGATTTAATCAAAATATCTTAAATATAGCTTTGTCTTCAAATATAAGTTACTTCATTTTTAATTTTCTTAATTACATGTTTTGATTCAATTAGAATTTCCTAAAATAAACATTAAAAAAGTAAAATTGAAACCTTTCATGTTTTTCTTGATATATTTTTGTAACATATTTTTTTTTCCAATTTGATGTTGACTTTATTTAGATTATGTGTAGTGGTTTTAACTATTTTTCAAGTTAAAATGACAGTAAGCATCACAGATAGAAAATTTTTAACTAAAACCTCATTTAATATAAGTGTAGTGGTTTAGTTAAACATTATTTTTATTTAAGTTCAATCTTTAATTAATCATTATTTTTATTTAATTATTTAAACATAATTCATATATATTTTATTTCAATTAAAAAGCCATCGTACTCTACTCATTTTAATGTGCAATTTATCTCATGAGCCCCTTTTATGAGCATCTTTTACGTATCAATAAACATTATAAAAATAAAAATATTAAAGTGTTTCGTAAAAATAAATAGAATATTTAATATTATTTTAAAAAATGATGTCTGGAGGTAACTTGATCATACAAAGGTCTTTCAATAAAATAATATGCATCAGACGATTACGCGCCTCCGCACTACCCCGTTCTAGTGACGGTCGTTGTCTACGCGGTTCCGGTCATGACGTTTGAACATGCTCGACTAAAAGCTTACCCCCACTCGAACACCTTCAATAACTACGGACTAATCCACCACACAAGAATATTAATCGTTGGATAGTTTATTCATATTCTAAAAATGTAAGAAAATTATAGTATGAATTATAAAATAGTATAATCAAAAGTATTTGAGAATATTAAAAAGATTAATATATATATATATATATATATTATATATATATATAGAGAGAGAGAGAGAGAGAGAGAATTTTGAGTATGACGCCGTTAAAATGTTGACGAAATTGTAAATGGTGCTTAATTTTTAATATAAATGTAGTGGCATTAGCATTGTATAGTCTTGCCACATCATCATGTTTAACGCCTATTTTGTTTCCACTACGATAAGTCTTATAGTTATGTAAACAAAATAATTTCCTAATTTAAGTACACAAATTTAGATTTCCGTAAATTTCTCCAAATTTAAAATTCTTGAACAATTTTCTAATTTATTTCAATTCCATTTTATACCTTTATACACATTCAAATGTTTTTCATTTTTTATTTATATCTCAGGCCTAACTTATGTTTTCTATCATCCAATATACTTGAAAAGTTTGTACTATTACCATTATGCTCATTACATATTTCGATTCCGATATACAACTTGACTGCATTGTTCATTCTTTTTTTAATGGATTAATAGCGTTTTCTCTAAATAACTTTAACGAAAGATCTGGATGTGAAGGTTCGTGAATTTACATCCAGGTTCGCCTTATTAGGCTCTAGAGACAACATAGTAAGTAAAAACCAAACGACACATTCTCTATTGAAATGATTTTTGTTGATGAAAATGTACCATCCAAACCATCCCACTTTTTATTCAAATATAATTTCATGTTAAAAATCAAAGTTTATCCTATTCATGTATTTTATTACAGGGGAGTCGTACGCATCTAACCTGTGTAAAAAACGACTTCAAGACTTAGTTTAACTCCTTCAAGTTTAAAAGAAGACAATTTCCATTGGGTGTTTTGCTATGACAATTAGCAAAAATCAAGAACAATCGTTTTCCAGAGTTGGTTTATACTTGAAAAGTACAGTTTTCACTCATGATTAATTATATGTCGTTTTGTCCCAGTTTAAAAACAAAGTTTGATTAAAACTACTAATTCTAGACAAAGAGGGGAACTTTATAAGCACAACAAAAACATATTTTATAAAGATATCTTTGCTAATTTTCAATTTTTTTGCATCTTATTTGTTTATGTAATCATTTTAAAAAAAAATTCTTATTTTACTTTAATAACAAATATTGTCCTTGTGTTCTTATTATACCTTCAAATCAACTTGTGTTTTGTAATAAAACTTATCTACTAATGCTTTTTTCATTTACTACCCGTGTATCACACGAGTTTATAAGCTAGTATGATATAATTATGAAATTAGTTAAAAGGTATTGTGTCCAAACAATAGTTTTTGATTAATCATCTAATGAAATAGATTCATAGCCTCAAGCAACAACAATAGCATCGGCCAACGTCACTTGGTATTCCTTCATCTTTTAGACAACCAGAAGCTCAAGATCAAGGGGAGCAAGAAAATGAGAAAGCCCTAGAGGCTGAATTTCAAAGTCAACCGGAATATATGCCTAGAATGAGCGTATTGATAATGGAACAACGTATTCATTTTGAATAATTTGAAAGGTAAGGGGTTAAGAGCAACAAATTGAAGGGATAATGAGATTTCTAAAAAGGAAAAGGAGGAAGATAGAGAAAAAGAACATAATAAAGATGAAGATGAGAAATATGAACACGATTAAATATAAGACTGATAACGATGATCATGATGAAGGAAATGATGATGCTACTATGGCATGGATAATGATGATGGAGATAATCAAAGAAGTAAAAAAGTTATAACTCAAGAATCAAAACATATGTTTACAACTGAAGGTGGATGTGTTAATGAAAATCTTATGAGTGGGAGTCAGATTGTTAAGGACTCAAGCAACACAACTCTAAACGTACATAAAAGAAGAAAAATAAGAAAGAAAGTGATAGTTGGTTTAAGCCTTTAGAGAAGAAGAATGTTGTTCAAAGCTTATTTCATGTGACATTGGTTTACCAAGCTGATGCGTTGATTTTGACTTTGTCTTTGAATATATGTTGACCTGACTTTGACTTTGATCATGAAATGTACATAGGGATGTGTAGTAAAGGCCTTATGGACACAAATTGGACATTGGTAGATTTACATACTTGACACAATGATTCCGAATAGTAATTAAGACCAAAAACTTAAAAATTGTAAAATTACATAGAATCATGTTATAAACATAAGGAAAGTTGAACAATAGTAGACTTTACCTACAGTCTACCAACTAATCATTCCATAACCAAAAACCAGGAATTAAGACTTACATATTGTGTAATAGTTCATAAAACTCGTAAAAACGTAAACGAATAAAAACACAAAAAATGAGGGACATGCGTGACGTAACGGGACTGAAATGATCAGGACATGCCTGGCCCCCGAGACCCATGCCCCTACCCCTTGAATTGGCTAAGAGCCCCAAAAGAGAATGGGGTTTCCCTTGATTTCTTTCATTTACCACACAAACTCTTTGTAATTCATTTCACTCCAAGTTACAAAACCTCTTCATCATCTTCTTCCTCTCATATCATAAATTGTGAAAGAAGTCCATTCTTGGATAAAAGGAGACGAGGTTGATTTAGGATGGGCTTTGTGAGTGTATCTGCAAGTTGGTCATCCGTGTTAATGTAGTTACCCGTATTGTTTCATCATGACCTTTTCATGCACAAAATGAAAGTCCAGGGAAAAATGCTTCATTCTTGAATGAACAAAAGGTATTGGCAGAGTAATGTGTAGCACAATAAATGGCGGATTTTCGCCAATTTTCATCTATTTTCATCGTTTTCATTATTTTTGCTAGTTTTTTTGCTGTTTTTCATTAAAATACCTTGAAAGATGATAAATAAATAACTACTACGTCTATAATATTAATAAATCAATATTAATTCTTGAAATATTTTAGTATGTGAACATGTATCCTTTTGATTTATATATTAATTCACGTATTTTTTTATAAATATTCGTAAGCTTATGATTTTTGATATATTTATACTTCCCGAAACTTAAATTTCTTTATAACTTACCCCATCCGAGTACTTCCCCGCTAGAGTACCAAGTACTCACAACTCTTCAGTCAACCGACTTGGCAACGTCTAGCGAGTTTTTCAACCATGCTCTTAGGTAATTGGGTAGGCCAATCCTTGGTTAGATTATGCTCCTTCAATATATCCTTGTTTTTAAGTTAGATAAATAATGCTTGAATGAAATTAATTAGAATCATTTTGAGAAGGATAGAAAAATTTACTTTTAAGTTCCCCAAAATCTCTTATCATCCTCAAATGGTCCTATATATCTCTTATGAGTACTGTTATCTTTCAAAAACTATATAAGTAGTAAAACAATAAATGTTATACCCTGCCAACATGCTGGTTGGATCAACAGTTTAACAAAGGGCTCGCTCATCACATACGGAGAGAGTAAATTTGTTATTTGAACAGGAAACCCACACACCCTACAAGTCTTAACAACCTGATTCTAGACACGTTAGATAACGTATAATGGGGACTACATATTGAAATACCAATTGGAATATATATAAGCATTTCAAGATAGTATGTCACTTCAATTGTAAGTACGAAAATGTAATTTATATATAAGCACTACACATTTTTTTTGGCTCTTCAGTATAGACTCTAAGATCATATGCACAATGAACATAAATTATCATTTCCTGTGTCAAAGAAACACCCAACAATAACTATCTGATGAGAGTGGTGGCATGTACATTCCTAACTAGCCAATATTGCCTAATTAATTTCATGGTAAATGAAAGAGAAGAATCCACCACCACTTTGAGCTGCAATGTGGTAATGAAAACGCTACATTATCAAGTCACAACATTATAATCGTGTTATGATCTAAAACAGTTGTTGTAATCAAGAATACAAGGCCTAACATGAGAAAAAAAGTCTGTCAAGTTAGCCAAGGAGTGACTGCCTGACAAGCCAAACAAGGTGTTATAATTTACTATCACCTTGTGTCGATATTAGGCAAGTCATCCTTGGCTACCAAACAAGGCTCTTCTCTTCATGTAAGAACCTTGTTTCTTATTCTCTTATCAATTGTATGCACATTCATTGTCCAAGCAAAACGGCTATTTATAGAGAACTATTAGTCATTCGTCTTTGAAATTTTATAATGCCACCTTTGGCGGAATATATCTTGTTTTTATACTAAATGAATCTATTCTGTACACCCATAAGAAGAAAACAGAACAAGGTATGTAGTAAAAGGAATACCATTCTTTAACAGTTGGCCATGATCTTGAATTAGAGTTGACTTCAACTACTTGATGTCCCCTTTAAAGATTAGTTGAGATATCATTTGGGTCCATTTGGCTATTTAATCCACATAGTTGTTGTTGAATTGTTGTTTTGTGACCCCAATGCATGGTTTCTTTTATCAAAGTTGGAACCTTATGGTGCGTTTGCGAACACTATCTTTTAAGATCTAGATATGAGTTACTAATTAACTACTTAATATTTAGTTTTTATTTTAATAACGCAATAGACTATTAAACAGGTCCTTTTAAATCTGATAAATTTAGAATTTGAATATGAGTAAACCGTGCGATGAAGCATTTTAGTTTTGTGCTCAATGCATTTACATTGGTGCAACACTATTATTTTAGTTTTAATCTTGTACTTAGTATGGAAATCAAAGTCAATTCTTTCATTGTTCTTATGGTTGTTCACTTTAAGTACAGATTTCCTAAAGCAAAGTACTCATCTATTTTTGTTCATATAAACCAAAAAATTACTATAAGAGTATTGAGATAATAGAATGCTAGTTGCATGTACTTGTAATTACAACTGGATAGATAAGCTTTCTGAATTGTGATTGTACTTAATTGATAATAAAAATGAAGTCACTACTACAAGAAGTAAAACCCTGAAGATTTAAACAATATAAATACAATTAAAATAAACTGCTATCGGAACATTTAAAATTACATAAAAACAGACCTTTCTATAATGTGCATGGTTCGAACATTGTAATCGCATTAAGGAGTAGTGTTTTGAGTTAAAATAATTACATTAGTTGTATGCCATCCTAGATAACTTCAACATAACAACAAGATAGTGTATCGTCAATTTTGCAAAATATTGTTTTTATAACATTATCCACAACTCCTTTGTTGGGTCCATATGACAAAGAGAATATATTCATATAATATGCATCCCCATCATAAGCACCACAAGCTATTGAGTTGATGATTGAGGAGGAAGGTCAAAGTGAAAAGTGTGGATAGTGTGATTAAGGCATCAAAATATGTTCATTGAATTTGTATCCCTATCTTTATATTTATCCTTTTAGGTTCATGTATTAATTTCTTGCTTTACAAACTCATCATTTGTATCCCGTATCTCATATTCTAGCATTGCACGCTACCGTACTTTTACTAAGTGATCAGATTTATATTGCTAGTTAGTCGTTTCAACTATGTGGTTGCATATCCTAAAATTCAATATGACTAGACCATAGCATGATTACAATATATAATAAAGGCATGTATTGTGTGTTTCTACACCTTCATATAGTGTCTGAACATATAATATAGACGTTAAAGTATGTTAGCTAATGTGTCACTTAACCCTTGTGTCAACATATGTTCTTTATTACCCTCAGATTAGGTCACTAGAATTCAATATATTAGAGGCACATATTGTGTTTCTGCACCTTCATTTTGCTACATATATGGGTGTATCTATTTAGACACCGTTCATGGCTCCCAAATAGTCATGATATTGTGTGATTCACTACCTTGTAATATTAAGCAATCTTTGGCCTTTGTGGAACTAGTTGATTAGTTTTTACATTCCTTGTTGTTTACCATGAACACACATAAAAGGGATATCAAAATCACACAATCTTATTTAGAAACAAGGTTTACTTTAAGATTTAGATGAAATTCTATGGGAAACTAGACAATAAATTGTTGCTCATCACCACGTATCACGCAGATACAAGTTACCCAACACTTCCTATTTTTTTTGTCACAAAGAGAAAAAATGAGAACAGTAAGGGTTGTTTGGCAACTTCTGAATGATTAAGTGCTGAACTAAGAGGTCTAAACCATTAAGTACTGAACCTAGAGGTGTACAAACCGGGTTTTTTCTAAAACCGGTTTGGGTTCCAAACCGGAACCGGTTTGGTCAACGGCGGTCAAAACCAGTTTGGGCTCAAACCGGTTCGGGTTCTAAACCGGTTTGGACTTAGAAAAACCCAAACCTATAAAACCGGTTTGGGCCGGTTTGAAAACCGGTTTGGGCCGGTTTGAAAACCGGTTTGGGCCCAAGCCGGTTAGTTTTTTTAAAGTGTTATAAATTAAATAAATAATTAATTGTAAAAATTAAATCAACTTATAAGATGAATGTTACATATTAATTGTATAAATTAAATAAACCTATAAGATGCATTTACGTATTTTTATTTGTAAAAATTAAAACATATAAAATTAGGAACATTACATAATTGTTTTTAAAAACAAAGTACATAATTTCAAATTAAGTACATAATTTAAAATCAAAGTGAAATATATAATATATAAAACATAAAAACAATTAGACATAAAATTTTAAATCATTGTTTGAAAACCGGTTTGGGAACCGGTTTGTAATCGGTTTGAAAACCGGTTTGGAACCGAACCGGGTTAGAAACCGGTTTGAAAGAGGAAACCTACAAACCAAACCTAAACCGTCGGGTTGGGCCAGTTTCGGTTTTTTTTTCGAACCGGTTTTTATACCCACCTCTAACTGAACCATTAAGTGATCTGAACCATTAAGTAGTCTGAACCATTAAGAGGTAGCATATTGTTTAACTATTCAAAGACAAATGTCTGACCAATTCAGATAATATATCTTAACCATTCATATTAGACCTCTTAACCATTCAATATCAGTATAATGCTTAACCATTCAAAGGTAAATGTCTTAATTATTCAGATATGTGCTCACGAAACAAACAGTCTGAACCATTAAATGCTGAATCATTCAGACATATAAACTATTAAGAGGCTGATTAAAAGGTTGCTAAACAACCCCTAGATATATATTAGGTTTTGTACGTACATTTCCTTTTGTCTTTCGCTTTTTTTATTTTTTAAACAAATGAACACTATGTCAAAGCTGGTACTGTTTGATTATGGGCTAAAACTGAACACGTAACAGTGCTTTGAGTAGTCTAATTTTAATAACCAATTGGTTGCAGTTATAAGCGGTTCTGTAATTAGTATAGATATCAGATAGATGATTCTAATTTAACCAAGTGTTAGCCATTTGTTTGGACGTGGATAGATTCGAGTTAATTTTCATTAACAAATCTGACCTATTATATCTTGGTTTAAACAAAATAAAAGCAATCTTTTAATTTCTAAATGAGAATGTTTTACGGCTAATATGTATTCATAAAAAATATAGCAAACCCTTTTTGATTTATAACATAGAATTTACAGAAAATTAAATAGAAAGGTTGGTATTAATGCCAGTTGAGTTAATATAATTGATTATACACACATAACCCATCACAAAATAGGACATCATAATAGCCATAACCAAACCTATTAGTTTTCTAATTTGGTTAGTTATTTTGGTTTTTTAGTTATTTCTATTACGATCTAGTTACACGGTTATATCGTACAAAATGAATGAACCTATAACAAATAGCGAAAGAGCATGATAACATCTTATTATTGCATTATATAAATGTCCATAACGAAATACATGGACTTGCGGACACAACTTAACTCAAGAAAGAACAAAAACAATAAGAATCTTCATGTACATACATATATTCCAATTGGTGTGCATGAAAAATATTATAGAATTATTTTTCTTTTAAAGGGTGCCTATTTAAAAAAACATGGAAATTTGTCGTTCCAAAGCATAAGTGTTATGTTGCATATATGTAATAGAATTCAAATTCAACTTCAGATAGAAATTTGTTTTCAAACCGATTACAAACGGGTTCTCAAACCGATTTTCAAACTGGTTCCTAAACCGGTTTTCAAACAATTATTTAAAATTTTATGTCTAATTGTTTCTATGTTTTATATATTATATATTTCACTTTGATTTTAAATTATGTACTTAATTTGAAATTATGTACTTTGTTTTTAAAAACAATTATGTAATATTCCTAATTTTATATGTTTTAATTTTTACAAATAAAAATACGTAAATGCATCTTATAGGTTTATTTAATTTATACAATTAATATGTAACATTCATCTTATAAGTTGATTTAATTTTTACAATTAATTATTTATTTAATTTATAACACTTAAAAAAAACTAACCGGTTTGGGCCCAAACCGGTTTTCAAACCGGCCCAAACCGGTTTTATAGGTTTGGGTTTTTCTAAGTCCAAACCGGTTTAGAACCCGAACCGGTTTGAGCCCAAACCGGTTTTGACCTCCGTTGACCAAACCGTTCCGGTTTGGAACCCAAACCGGTTCCGGTTTGGAACCCAAACCGGTTTTAGAAAAACCTGGTTTGTACACCTCTACTTCCTGTGCTTCCACTGTACACGCACAAGAGGAACCACTTTATTTCTCAGCCTCATCTCTTTATGATCGATGATTGCCACTAGTTGCTCCACATAATTGAGCCTTTCAACAACTTTAATGTCCTCCAATGGAACAATCATGTCCTCATCGGCTAAGCACTTTCTCAAATGAGATACATGGAATGTCGGGTGAATTCCACTTAACTCCTCTGGCAACTCCAATCTATAGGCCACCTCCCCTACTCGAGCAATGATTCGGAAAGGGCTTATATACCTTGGGCTCAACTTGCCCCGCTTTCTAAATCTGATGATACCCTTCCAAGGTGAGACCTTCAACATAACCCGGTCACCCACCTGGAACTCAATTGGTCTACGTCGTTTATCGGCATACGACTTTTGTCTATCTTTGGCTGCCTTCATGAAGGCTTTAATCTTTTCAAGCTTCTCAGTCGTAGCCTCGATTACCTCGACGCTTCCCAACTCTTTCTGACCAATGTCACCCTAACAAACGGGTGTTCTACATCTCCTACCGTATAGCATCTCGTATGGTGGCATACCAATGCTGGCATGATAACTATTGTTGTACGAGAATTCAGCTAACGGTAAGTGGTCATCCCAAATTCCTCCAAAGTCAATCACACATGCCCGAAGCATGTCTTCCAACGTCTGAATGGTCCTTTCTGACTGACCATCAGTTTGGGGATGATAAGCCGTGCTAGTATGTAACCTCGTCCCCATGGCATCATGGAATTTCTTCAAGAATTTAGACGTAAACCGGGTGTCACGATCAGACACAATGGACACCGGTACTGTCACACCCCAACCTTGACGGCGAAAACGTCGAGAAGTGAGAGTTAAGATCGTTCACAGCCACATAACGCTATTAATAACCCAAATATAAATTAATCATAAAATTCAATTGTATCATTACAAGCTTAAGCCTCAAAGAAATAAAAAAAACATAACATTAAAGGTAACAAGTCATTTTAATTCACTTATTTATCTAGGTCCATTCCTAGATGTGTAAGCTTCAATGTGTAGAAATCAAGCTTGAGTATTTCCTAAAACATGTTAAAAATAAAAGGTCAACAATAATGTTGGTGAGCATTCCATAGTTTTAAATACATAGATTATATAAAAGATGGCAATCCAAGTCATAAGTTAGTGAATAAAGTGATTAGGGATGTTATGAACAATGTAACAACCAAGCCTCGACAAAGTTTTACAAGTCTCAAATGTTTACAAGATTATACGATCAGCTAAGTGTACTTGGATCAACCAAAGTACGCTTGTCTTGCCCATAGATCTATGACTTCGCTAGGCTAGCAATAGTTAATGATTGTACATATAACGCCATAACATGGTAACCACAAAAGTTCAACTAACCACAACTTTGCATGATGATTTGCCATAAAGATTACAAGTCTCAAATAAGTTTACAAGTGCAATGATAACAAGTTAACATGTTTCACCCCAAAGTGTGAAAATAAGCAAAAAGGGGTATGGACATACTCACTTGATCAATAAGTATTTATTGGATGATTAATAAGAAATAATAATAAGCGTCGATTCAACGTAGCCCTTCACAATGTACCTAAAATATATATATTTACAAGGTTTAAGTTTAATAATAAAATTAACGTTTAACCGCGAACTGGAGTTTTAGAATTTTGGGGTTTTGTAAACAATTTAGTAAACTCTTATTTATATTTTGTTCAATAGAGAAGTAACATTATAAAATTTTAAAGGAATTATAACCATTGTTAATAATTTGTGTAATATAACATATTTCTTTAATCAAAGAAAACATAAGATTCAATAATAAATAATAATTCAAATTATTATATAAGTCCATTTTTATAACAATACTTAGTTATAATTTTATAATAAAATATTAAAATATTTTATAAGGATAAATTTACAGAAAAATATTTTGTTGATTTTTAAGGATTAGAAGTTTGTAAAAAAATAAATTTTATATGTAATAAAATTTTTCTAAGATAGAATTAAGGCTAAGCCATTTTGAAAATAATAAGAGGGTGCCCGGGTTCGAACCGGGGACCTCTTAGTTGAAATGTGGAGTGTGAACCGGTGAACCAAGGCTCTCAGCCGCGGTATAACCCCGTTCCAATTTGATTTATCCTTAATCGACCGAACACCCCCAATTCCAAGAACCCTAGGTTGTTCTTGAATCAAATTGAACACCAAATCGATGTTGTTAATGAAATTAAACTTAGGGTTTTCATTGCCCATATGAAACCGAGTGTGAATATGTGTCGTATTACCCGAATGGTGAGATTTTAATGAAGAACGAGTACACGAGCCGCTCGCGACCACGTACTACTTGTTTGCTACCTAAACGACGATGATAATCAAATTAAACTCGAGGGAAGCTTTGAAAGATGATCCAGATGCGAAGCCCCTTGTCAATTTAAGTTAAATTTGTTCGGACAGTGGCCTCGACTAAGTTGCAGGTTCCCGACGAAGATGAAGCTCAATTTCGAAGATTTTGATTGTTTTAGATTCAATTGAGTGTGGTGCTCGATTAACAAACGGTATAGCATCGTTTAGGTTAGTTTAATTAGGTTATTAAGGAGTATTAATGCCCGAACGGCTAGTGGATTGAAGATGTTTCGGTTATGTGATTGTTTAGGTCGTAACCGATGCTTTAACTTTGATTAAACAAGGCGTTTAAGTTCGAATCGAATCCTAGAACGGTTTGGGAACGGTTTTAGGTTAAGAAAACGTCGGATTTTGAAGGTTTAAAGTGGCCGGAGGCTCGGCCGCCGGTGGCCGGACCTTCCACCGGAAAAACGGGGTTGGGCGGGGGTTTGGTTTATGTTTTAAGAATTTACAGAAATGGTCCCTGTTGTTTGGTTTTTATTATTTTATACTTAAACTCATCTTTAAAGTTTATAACTTGGCAACTAGGCCCCTTTGACTTTTAAATCAATGTTTTATACATTTTAAGTTTACTAATTCTTTATTATTAATAACAAAATTTTTATTGTTGGTATTATTCTTAGTTTATTATTATTATTCTTATAATTTTTTTATTATTATTATTACTATTATTAGTTGATTAGAAAAATTAAAGGCAACAAAGTATAAGCATAACAAATTCACAAGTTTCATAAATGACAAAATTAGCCCATACAAGAACTTAACAATGTTAACTTTAATTTAACCCCAAAATTACAAGATGTTACAGGTACACCATGACGAGTTACAATTTCCTTGATGAACAGGTCAGCCAACCTCTCGGATGAATATGTCTCGCGGATCGGTAGGAAGTGAGCACTCTTCGTCAAGCGGTCAACAATCACCCATATGGCATCGTATCCTTTCGGAGTACGGGGCAGTTTCGTAATGAAATCCATGGTGATGTGCTCCCACTTCCATTCCGGTATATCCAAAGGTTGGATCTTCCCATACGGCTTCTGGTATTCCGCATTTACCTGCAGGCAAGTAAGGCACTTACTCACATACTCCGCCATGTCACGTTTCATACCCGGCCACCAATAATTTTTCTTCATGTCTTAATACATCTTTGTGGCACCAGGATGAATGGAGTATCGAGTCTTGTGAGCTTCATCCATAATCCTCACACGTAGATCCCCGAAACGAGGAATCCACACCCGCCCAAATCGAGTTTTAACACCAAGTATGTTTTCACTCAATTCCCCAACCAGAACTCTCATTCATTCAAAGTTTAGATGATCTTCTTTTATTGCCTCATCCTGAAACTCCTTGACTTGCTTTATTACATCAGAGGTCATGATTAGTTGGTATGCTTTCACCCGAATCGGCTCGGGCCTCTCCTTCCGGCTAAGAGCATCGGTCACCACGTTGGCTTTGCCCGGATGGTAATGGATCTCGCAGTTATAATCCTTTATAAGCTCCAACCATCGCCTCTGCCTCATGTTCAAATATTTTTTCTCGAAGAAGTACTTCAAGCTCTTGTGGTCCGTGAAAATGGCGCACTTCGTCCCGTACAGATAGTGCCTCCAAATCTTTATCGCAAAGACCACGGCTGCTAGCTCCAAGTCATGAGTAGGGTAGTTGACCTCATGAACTTTCAGCTGTCGGGATGCATAGGCTATAACCTTCCCCCTTTGCATTAATACGCACCCCAACCCTGAGTAAGAAGCATCTGAGTATACTACCAAATCCTTGCTTCTTTCGGGTAACGACAAGACAGGAGCTTGAGTCAACCTTACCTTTAGCTCCTCGAACGTCTGTTCTTGAGCTTGACCCCACGTAAACTTTACATCCTTTCGAGTCAACTTGGTCAGTGGATAAGCGATCTTGGAAGAGTCCTGAATGAACCTTCGATAATAACCTGCCAACCCCAAGAAACTACAAATCTCGGATGGCGTCCTTGGAGACTTCCATTGCATCACAGCCTCAACCGTAGCAGGGTCTACCATAATCCCCTCGGGATTTATCACGTGACCCAAGAATTGAACTTCGCGTAACCAGAACGCGCATTTGGAGAATTTGGCATACAACTTCTCCCTTCTTAAGGTCTCTAACACCTCCTGAATGTGATCGACATGCTCCTCCTTACTCCTTGAATAAATCAGGATATCATCAATAAACACAATCACTGATTTATCTAACATTGGCCGACACACTCGATTCATCAGGTCCATAAAAGCAGCTGGCGCATTGGTCAGACCAAATGACATAACAAGGAATTCATAGTGATCGTAGCGCGTACGAAAAGCTGTTTTAGGGATATCCTGCTCCTTTACCTTCAGTTGATGGTAACCAGATCGAAGATCTATCCTTGAAAACCAACTGGCACCTTGGAGCTGATCAAACAGATCATTTATTCTTGGTAGGGGGTATCGGTTCTTCACCGTTAACTTGTTCAGCTCTCGGTAGTCAATACACATTCTCATACTACCGTCTTTCTTCTTCATAAATAGGACCGGAGCACCCCAGGGAGAGATACTTGATCTAATGAACCCTTTATCGAGTAGCTCTTGCAACTGTTCCATGAGTTCTTTCAATTCTGTGGGAGCTAATCGATACGGTGCTTTGGCAACGGGTTGCGCACCGGGTATCAAGTCAATTTGGAACTCAATCTCTCGATCCGGTGGCACGCCGGGTAAGTCTTCCGGGAATACGTCCGGAAAGTCACACACAACTGGTACATCTGATAGTTGCGGTGTTGGCGCGTCCACATCCTTTACGTAGGCCAAGTAGGCACTACATCCACGCCTCATGCACTTTCCCGCCACCGCCATCGAAATCACTTTTGGAATCGTCGTGACGCGGTCTCCATAAATCGTAACCAAACTCCCATCGGACGTAACCAATCGAATCATCTTCTTGCGACATACGATGTTTGCTTCATAGGTTGCTAACCAGTCCATCCCTAGTACTACATCAATTCCACCTAGGGGTATCACATGTAACCTAGCAGCAAACCTATGACCTTCTATTTCTATGGCACAGTCCTCTATCACATCAGTAATTCTAGTGGACTTACCAATAGCAGTTTCTACATCGAATGGTGCACTGACCTTTCTGCTAATAACATGCAACTTAGCACAGAAAGTAGTAGAAATAAAACTCCTACTAGCACCGGAATCAAACAATATAGAGGCACAAGTTTGGTTTACCAGAAACATACCTGACACAACATCGGGATCAGCTCTGGCTTCCTCCCGGGTCATGGTATAAGCTCTAGCACCTGCCCTCTGCCCTCCTTCCTCCGGTTTCTTCTTCTCTGCCCCAGAGCTCTCTGCCCTCGGCTTCTTACAGTCTCTAGCGATGTGGCCAGGCTGACCACACCTGAAGCATACGTTCATCCCCATTCTGCACTCACCGGTATGCTCCCTTCCACATTTGTCACACCTCCTCAGCCCTAATCCAGATGTGACCACACGTCGATCACCCACCTTTGCCACTTTCTTGTTTGGAGCAGTTTTACCACGTCCAAACCGTTTCTCATTCCAGTTCCGACTACCACCATCCTTCTTATCCACCTCAGCCACTACCACCTCGCGTTCATCATATAATCTGCCAGCCAAGTCAACTGCCGACCTGAAAGTGCTCGGCCGGGCGACAATCATATGCCTACGGATATCCGTCGGCAGCCCCTGGATGTATCTTTTAATCTTTCGTGACAATGGTGTCACTTGATCGGGCACCAACCGTGCCATTTCATTGAATTTGGTAGTGTACTGCTGGTGTGTCATCGTTCCCGCCTACAGCTACAAGAAATCTCTTTCTACATTGTCCATCTCTCTGTGAGGACAAAATTCCTCGATCACTAGCTTCTTCAGTTCAGGCCATCTCATTTTTCCAATGGCCCTGCTACCCTCGGCTTGGACAATGTTGTCCCACCAGCACAAAGCCGAGTCCACAAAGGAGTGGGTAACGAATTTCACCTTCTGATCCTCACGGCACTCACTGATATCGAGGACAGCCTCCATCTCCCGTACCCATCGGTGAGCAGCTGCCGCAGTGCCGTTTCCATCAAAAGTAGGGGGCTTGCATCTTATAAACACCCCGTAGTTGTAGCCTCGGGTCACCTCCGGCGCAGGCTCTTCTTCCTCATCCTCATCATCAAAGAGAACCGTTTCGGCTCTGGTTGATCCAGTCCTCCCGAGGACCGGTTTCTTTCCTTTATTTCCCGATCCCTTACGGCATTGATCACTTCGGTCACCACAGATGGTAGAATTGTCTGCATGACCTGGCGAACCTCCTCCACCACAGCCTCCTTTACTGAGGCCCTCAGGTTAGCACTTTCATCTCCGGCCTCCGGTTAAGGGGTTTCTGGTTCTTCATGAACCACTTTCTCGACTCTGGGTCTCCCTCTCTTGGGTCGCGAAGCAGCACCGTGACCTCCACCACGAGAAGCCTTTGAAGATCTACCGCCAGCCATCCTCTATAAGCACACTATAAGATTCAAACACTAACACGGTCATTCAAGGTAATACTCGGTTTATGTCAAGTATAGTAAGTCCCTAATTACAGTGGCCAGTTGTGATTAGCCACTTACTTTACTCTTCATACCCCAAGCATCTCCTATCCTGACTTAATCAATATCTAAATCTACTAAGAGCACATAACCAAATAGCATGCCCACATAATACCGGTTATCACTAGGAAAAGAGATACCTGATGGCACGTAGCTACTCGGGCTGACATCCCTCCATTTGTCCTATTTTCAGTTTAAGTTTAGGTTTTTAAAAGTTTATTTTAACCCAATTCTCTTAAACTTTGGCTCTGATACCAACTTGTAAGGCCCCGATCTCGGAAACCTCACAGTTGGTCATTCATAGCAATTAAAACATTAAACGTTACAAATAAACGAGCTTAAGCAGCAGAGATAATTTATCAAAAGCCATTCATTTCATTTAAAACACTGTTGTTAAGCAATACATCATTATTGACTGTTTACAAAAGACTTGTTATATGCATTACAAAACAACAGCAACACAGAGTATGAATGGATGTCAGACTTTTCCTGCCGAGTAGCTTCACCCTCGTGCCATCCTCAGCAATAATTACCTGCCAACTGAAAATGTATAAAAGTCAGCGTTGCTGAGTGAGCTCTAGTTTTAAAAGTAATAAAATAATTTCTATATGTTGTATAAGAAAATACTCTTTTTTATAAAATACAACTTTGTACTGTATATGCGAGCACGCATCAACCATATAAACAAATATTGTTCGTTCTCTTTACTATAGGCCTTGTCTGTTTTATAAATTTGATCTTTATGTTTCACTTTCTGTATGGACCAGTGAGCAATACCCCAACTATATGCGCGATGGAAAACGGGTGATGGGCCATTTATATCCCTCGAAAGGGTCAACTGTATCCCTCGAAAGGGTCAACTGTATCCCTCGAAAGGGTCAACTATATCCCCCGAAAGGGTTAACTATATCCCCCGAAGGGGTCAACTGTATCCCCCGAAGGGGTTCTGTGTACTATGTACAAGGCCAACCCAATCACCCAGGACACGCTACAAAGGTCCTGCCAATCTCAATTGATTGACCCTGTGTGCATAATAAGGTAACTAACCCGCAACACAATTGAGCTAACGACAACATGGTCGTGTACCTCCTGTAAGCTTGCAAGACTTGTTAACATTTTCATTAATATTCCTCTTCTTTTTTTATTGCTCTTTCACTTTATTATTACAATATACTTTACGTTACGATAATAACATACCACGTAAAGTCACATACTATAGGTAATAATAATAATAGCAATAACAATAATAAGGAACAATCGTAATCAATCATATCATGCATGAAACAACATCATTAATAAGCCCTTAGTCAACCTCGGTCAAAACCCTAAGGCACAGACTCCCAGAAAAATTCTGTACAAATTTCTAAGTCTTAGGCGCATAGGAACTATTTGGCGCATGAGCCCTGTTCGGGCGTTTCATTCTTATGTAGGCGCATCAGCCAATACTTAAGCATTTTCACTTTAGGCGCATGAACTATTCAGGCGCATGGGCACTATTTGTGCGTATGAACACTTAGACGCATGAGTAATTCAGGCGTATGGACACTTAGGCGCATGGGCCACTTGGGCGCATGGGCACTATTTGGGGCGCATGCCCCTACACTTAGTCGTCCAGCTAACATTTCTTAGACGCATGGGCCACTGTTCAGGCGCATGGGCTGTACTTTATCGTTTCTAAGGTAATCTTAGGCGCATGGGCTACTGTTTGGGCGCATGAATCACACTTAGTTCTTACTATGGCATTAGGCGCATGAGCCTTATCTAGGCGCATGGACCTTCTGTTCAACATGTTTCCAGTATGTTTTCAACCCAATCATCAAATCCATCTGTTCTAAGCTTAATGTGGCTATTCTAAACATGAATAACCTAAGCATTCAAGAATCACATTCATTCATGCACAAAACATACGGGCATACATACTCAAACATTTGAAAATCTTTTACATACATTTTCAGCCCCAAAGATGTTTGAAAACAAGTAAAAACCAGGGTCTAGAACTCACCTGATGCAACTTGGGTGTTTCTTCCTTTCTAACCCGCTTGCAAATGAGTTCAAACACCTAAAAACAACATCCAAACACATACACACGAGCACAAACACAACACATAAGCACATAAGCATATACCGGGATAAAACCCGTCAAAACATGTAAAAACCACAAATTCTTACCTTGAATTCGTTCGCTTCTTCTTCTTCTTCTTCCACAAACTGAGAGTTCTCTTCTACTCTCTCTCTCTAGAACCAAAGAAAATGGTGATGTGAAGTGAGGGTGGGCGGCCATGCCCACCTTTACACCAACTTTACAAAGTTTTGTCCTTTTGGATACTTTTGGTCCTTTCACTTGAACCTTATAACTTTTCTTTCTTTTATTCTTAATTTCTTGTCTTTTAGAAAAATAACCAGGTGTTACACTTTTTCTCTCTCTTATTTTGCTTACTTCACCACAAAATCAGAATAAGATTCAATCAATGCATTAGATCCATGAGTTAACTAATAGAATGTTACTCGAAGTGACCACAATGTATAATAGAAAATCATATATTTTTAGCAAATCTAGTAATCAGAGATAACTTGAGAGAACGGTATGTATTGTTTATACAAATCGATAACAAAACAATTTAAGGTATATGTAAGTGTGTGGTCAGTATGTTATTTCGCCTAATTGTACATTAACAATCTGTCACTCTCCTAAGTTAAACTACTTTGTTTTCTTATTTCCTGCTTCTTATATAATAAATATAATTAATGTGCATGATTTTGTTTGTGATGATCACTTCCGGAAACTAGGTTTTTCCCAACGGCAAGTTTTGTAGGAAACTACATTTAGCGACGACTTTCCAATAAAAGTGATTTTGTTGGAAAATCTTTGTAGCTCGGCCATCCCACCTAGCCAAGCTATAAAAAATGGACTAAGGATTAAATAAATTTCCAATAAATATTCCTCATTTCTAACAGACTTTTCCTAAGCAATATTTCCCTATGTGTTCCATGCATAATATTTTGTTCTACAATTCTAACACCATATTTTCCTAGGCATTTTCACACAATGTTTTCCTACGCATTCGTTACCAAATCTAATTATACGATCATGATCAATTTATCTTTACAAGTTCAACCACGTACAAAGACATTAAACATAAAATATGGTGGAGGATTGAGGAAGAAATATTAATCGAATCAACTCATAAATTCAGCTTGTTGCTTTTGCATCACTCCTCTTGCTATTCCTTCATTTTTTAGTCCAGCTTCTCATTATTGTGTTTAATGAGTTTGCAACACTTTCACTTAGGAACGCAAGTCTATGCCTTTTTTGGTCAGAATTATGTCTAAACTTTCCAACGCATTACTAGACTTTCATAGTTGTCTAGTATTTTGTCGCTATAGTAGGGTTTCTTCGTTGTAAGAATTTTGTCATAAGCAAATAAAAATTTCTGACGTTAGTTTTTTCATAAAGAAAAAAATATCAGTTTTTTTTCTTTTTCTAGTAGTGGATATTGGCTCACACGTCCATTTCTAAAATGGTGAGTTATAACTAGGACATGCTTTAAGAGAAACGAGAGTACACTTCTATATATATTCTATATATATATGTTATTTTTTTCTTGAACACCGGATTATTTGACATATCATATATAAATTTTCTCACCAAGAAATTATGTTTACAAGTGCTTTGTGCTAATACTTGATGCCCGCCTTCAATTAAATTCTTTTAGAAGTAATTTATAGAGCCAATTACAATAGGATATTATTTAAAAAAAATACAACACTTTGTTTCTTCAATTCCACTTGAGATGAAATGAGTTAACTTAATAGCATCTTGTGGTAGTGCCGTACAAATACATTAGTGTGGTTAATAGCACACTTGCAAATGTTGTTACGGTAACAAGAACGCGCTAGTGCACTACATCGTAACCATATGATGACACTAATGTGGTTATTGTGGAGTGTTTGTGAACTTCATTATGTACATTGACATGTTGACAATAACGTATATGAAGTTAGTATATTTTGTTTTTGAAGAATGAAATATGAATATAAAAGAAATTATGCCTCGTATATCACGACATAATATTTAAAAATAACATAATTTAAATAAAAATTTATTAGAAAAGTAAAAAAAAAAATAAAAACAAATAGAGTTGGTAAGAAAAGGAAAAAAACAAAAAGCCTGAAAAAAATGTTAACAATGAGGTTCAAACCCACATACATTTGCGAAAGAGATCTGAATATATAGTATTTAACCAATACAAATGTCGGAAAATCGAGAAAGAAAAAGAAAAAAAAACTAAATGATGTGGACTAGTTAGAAGATGTCACATGGCGTGTTTATGCGACACTTCTAATTAAGTATATATGTAATTATCTCAAGAAAGCTAGATACATTACCACTCATTTAATAGTAAATTCCATAAGTATTAAGATTTGTATTCTATATTTAATTAGAACTTTGGTTATTATTTAATTATTTTATGTATAATATTTTAAATTTTGAATTATTTTACAATATAATGGTTTTCATTGGGATTTTATTTACGTATTATTTCAAAAGGAGATTTGTTTCTCTATAACTTATTAAAAATGAGATATATAGTAATTTCAAAATGCATATATATCATATTTCATATAGCTTATAAATATTTGTATATGTATATCATTTTATAAAGATAAGAATGTCCCATAAAGTTTAAATGCTACGTTCATCAATGGAAATTTACTTTATAAATAATTACCTAAATACATATTCATAAAGAATAAATCCAAACAATACTTTGTTTTATTAATTACAATATGACACATCTCGATGAAACTACGAAGCTTTATAACATTCAATATATTAAGTATTATTTGAATTTCATTCAACAATTTATAAATTGATTTGTATATGAAAATGAAGGATAAGTGATTAAAAACTAAACTGTGATTAAGCACTCAATTGAACTTTGTAATTAAAGCTCAATGGTTTTAGTGGTCGTCGCTAAAGTTTATATGAGAGAACAAATAGGATATAATGATAACTTACTACTGCAATCTGCATCATACAGACCCGATGCACCTTAGAACCGAAGTGGCTATCATATTTTCACTATTTTATCCGTTATATCAGCCTTATCTTAACATTTACTATCTTGCTGCAATATTCTACTTCTATTTCTTTCATAAGTATAGCATTATCCCTTACCTATACAAATCGTTGTGAGGCTGATTCTATGTCATGTCACTGGGCACCTCATATTCCACTTGGAAAAACATTGCTTACCTTGATCTTTACATTCTTTTCTAAGGGCAATTCTATTAAAGTTATCATTTTAACTATTTTACTAACTAAAGCATCCTAGAAATTTGCTATATATATATATATACATACATATACATATATATAGGGAGGGTTCTTAAAAAAACCTCAACTTATAGGAAAATAAAAAAACTACTTTTAAACCATTGATCAAAATTGATCAATGGTTCATATCAATCAATGACAAATCTGTAAATATTTAATAGATAATTGATTTATTAAATGTTTCAAGGGTATAATAGGTACATTCCAAATTTAAATTTAGAAACAACTAACATCCCTTAAATCTCTCTTTCTCTCTCTCTCTTCACAATTAAACATAATTTATGTTACTTTTAATTAAATACATTCATTTAAAATTAATACTAATATTTGATATGTTGGTAGAACGATAATATTTTTTACATATTTTTAGTAATTAATTACTTGCTTACGTATACGTAAACATTCGATAATATTATTTTTATACAATTAAAGTAATTAAGCACATGCTTACATGCATGTAAACATCTGATAGTATATTTTTTTTCACATTTTCAATAATTAAGCATATGCTTACGTAGTTACGTATGCGTAAACATATGTACATATACACTTACGTACCTTTAAACGTGTTTACATGTATGATTACCTTTGTGTAGGAAGGCTTATATATATGTTTATGTATATGTAAACATTTTTACCTGTGTAATTACACTTGTTTACATATACGTAAGCAATCCACTATACCAAAGAAGTAGAAGAAGTAAAAAACGAATGTATTTAACTGGTAATATTACGTATATGGAATATTATGTAAATTAAAGTTTCATATATCTAGTTGTTATCTATTGTATACATAACTCTCTGGTTCGATAAAATGTTAAACTGAAGAGGAACCGACTATAAAGATGAAGAAGAAGACTATGTTGCGTAAGTTATATGTATGTAACATTATGAATATGATATCACTAAACGAAAATAAAAAAGAAAAGTTGATGTTGCATATATGTAATACCATCTCATCCGTTTGTTTTAGTTCAGCAATAGCCTTATCATATTCATAGTGTTATGAAATTAATCATGGATAGGGAAGATAATCATTAATGTTCTTCATAGCTTGGTATTCTTCATCTTGCTTGATTTCTTGAATATAATGATTGTTAATCAAATTCATCATCATATTTGTATTGTTCATGGAGTTCATCTTCATCTTTTCAGTTATTGAGGTTTTCATCGGCTTCATCATCATCTTCATGTTGTTTATCAGGATCATCATCTTCTTGGTTATGAAAAAGCAAGAACTATGCAAACCTTGTGATGCTAAATAATGATTCAATAAAGCTTTACAAAAAGTGGAAAAAGATGATCACGTGGATAGATATTTTATTAATGTTTAAGTGTCTTTGATAATATTAAAAAATCATTCAAATAACAAAAACCTAATTTGAAGGGAGAGAAAGTTTAGAACTAATTAGCGGAAAATAAATACCAAAATTAGTTAGATTATAAATTGATAGAAATGCCCTCTAAAACAATTAAAATTGTAAGGCCCCGTCCTCGGGCATCTCACAGTTGGTCATTCATTGCACATAAAACATTTTAAAACGTACATATATTTTGCAGCGGAATTTAAAACTTTTATTAATAACTAAAAATACATGTCACTTCATTCATTTACAACATCTGTTTTCATCTCAAAATACAAGACATGTCAAAATACGAATGCCAGCCTCGAAATGCTCCTAGTAGCTTATGCATCCATGCCTGCAACTCCTCAGCATCAACATATACCTGCCAACTATCATGCATACAAAAGTCAGCGACGCTGAGTGAGTTCTAGTTTTATAATAAAACATACTTTACTTTGATAAAACCGTTCTTTACATTATTTCAAATCATACTATACTTTACAATCGTTCGTGATCATACATCATACGTACATACAGATAATATCATTATTATCTTCATCATTACGTTTGTTAACTTCGTTCATTCAACATATTACATTATCGTTCACTTCTTTTTCTAGATCCGGTCAGACTTTACCCTCTTCGTGGCACTCAGCCACGATTACTGAGATCGAATGACAAGGATCCTGTTCAGTATGTTATTACGATAATTCATTAACGTTCATTCACCTCTTCGTTCTTTCATACATTATCTTTTGTTCATCACTCTTTGTTACTCGAATCTTGTCTCCTGCAATATCCCCGACTCATGCTCGAAAGCTGATGCTGTGCCGGGGCTTGCTCACAAACCCCCGACTCATGTCCGAAGACTGACACAACACCGGGATATGCGACAAAGATCCCATATGAGTCAATCATAGGGATTGAACTCTATCCGAGTCTGTTGCAACACAAAGTCGCTCACCTCATTGTCTCGTCTCATGGACAAAGACCTCTGTCGAGTCTATTGCGACACAAAGTCGCTCACCTCATATCTATGCTTGGCTTTATGCCACACCCCCGAAGTTATAAGTAACTCGAGTAACCATCATATATTTCACCCCCAGCATTGGGGTAACAACACCCCTATCGAAATAGGTAACACCCCCACTGAAATGGGTAACACCCCCATAGAAATAGGTAACACCCCCACCGAAATGGGTAACACCCCCACCGAAATAGGTAACACCCCCATAGAAATGGGTAACACCCCCATAGAAATGGGTAACACCCCCACCGAAATGGGTAACACCCCCATAGAAATGGGTAACACCCCCATAGAAATGGGTAACACCCCCACCGAAATGGGTAACACCCCCATAGAAATGGGTATCACCCCCACCGAAATGGGTAACACCCCTATAGAAATGGGTAACACCCCCATAGAAATGGGTAACACCCCCATAGAAATGGGTAACACCCCATAGAAATGGGTAACACCCCCACCGAAATGGGTAATACCCCCATAGAAATGGGTAACACCCCCACCGAAATAGGTAACACCACTGAAGGTCAGTCACTAAGACTGGAACCCTTGCGTGCACACTTTAGGATTTGCTGAACCTCACGCGGTAGAGCCTAAGGCATTTAGAGCCGTGCACCTCGGTACATATTGCTTGCAAGCCTTTCTATACTTTCTCTTTTATTGGTACATGCATTCTATCATTATGTTCCTTTTTTTATTATCTTCCACTTTAAGTTACATAATACTTTTCATTACATTTATTAACGTTCAACGCAAAGCCAAGGGAAGACATAGATACATAATAAGGAACATACATAAACATAAACATACACCATACAGGCAAGATCATACATGCATAACTCACATCAAACATAAACCATCACATCATAACCAGGCCTATCTCCCCATAATACCCCCTTAAAACCACTTAGAAAACCTCAAGTCCAAATTGGGCGCATGGGACCTTCCAGGTGCATGGGCATAAAATTCTAAGTGTAAAACAGTCTGGGTGCATGGGCACTATTTGGGCGCTTCTGCCCTGTTCAGGCGCATTACCACTATGCAGGCGCATGACACCTGTTTAGGCGCATCAACACTTAGACGTTTCATTCACTTTGGACGCATGGCACTATTTAGGCGCATGGCCAACACTTGGGCGCATGGCCAACACTTAGACGTATGACCAACATGCTGGGCGCAGGGGCTACTGTTTAGGCGTATGACCCACTTTTGGGCGCATAGCCAACACTTAGGCGTCTGGCCACTCATGCTAGACGCATGGGCCACTGTTTAGGCTCATGAACCACCTCTGGGCACATGGACCACTGTTCATGTTCATCAAAACATTCCGAAATAACATCATCCGATTATCATTATAATGATACCCAAGCACAGATCTAACATACTAAGGCCATCTAAGCATGCTATACATCATCACTACCCCATAATCATCACTATAACATACATACATACATACATACATCATTTCAAACATAAAGCTGTAAACCCATGGTTTCTTTCAAAATGTTTACTTAGTATGTATAATAGCCCCAAATCAGTTAAAAATCAGTAAAAGAGGGGTTCTAGAAACTCACCTTGAGCAGCTTTCGAGCAACACACTTCAAGTTCGAGACCCACCTTCGATTCAGCTCTTGAATCCCAAAAACAAACTCTAAACATCCAGAACTTCGGTCAAGAACTCGAAACCCAGCTAAAACCAAGCTCAAATAAGAGAAGACTTACCTTTTACAGCTTCTTCTTCCTCTTTCTCTCTCTAAAACTAGGCGCTCTCTCTCTCTTCTTCTTCCTCCGAGAGCAAAACAGCTTTCTGTTTTGACATGGGCGACCATGCCCCCCTTAAATCCATAAAATAATAATGTTTGTACTTTGTACACTTTATCCCCCTCTACTTGTGCACAATTTCTATTCTTTCTATTTACTTTTCTTTTCCTTTCGTTTAAATAAAAATTCGGAGTGTTACAAAAATAAAAATAAAGTTAAAATTATGTGATTGGTTGAAAGTATTTTTTTTAGTTTTCTCAAAACTTATTGGTTTTCTTATGATCCTTCCTCTATATATACACATACATATACATATACATATATGTGTGTGTGTATATATATATATATATATATATATATATATATATATTTATAACAAAGACCTTTTGGTGCTTACTAATAAGATGTGGGGAGATTTATGGTTACAAATGATATCAGAAAAGCTTAAAAAACATCATTTAAGATAACTTGATAACAGTTTGCATGTATGGCTTTTAGCTAATGCCAGAAGGCAAACATTGAGCATCTTGAAATGCATATATATTCCAATGCATGTGCATGTGTCAAATTCTTTGACTTTACTATAAATGCATTTCAAGTAGCATCACCATTCACCAAATCTTAACAGATTCGTTACAAAGTTTGTGTGACATCTTCAGTGTCAAATCATTAGATGTTATTCGGTAGGATATATAGGTCAATGAAAGTGCATGTATACATCATGGGAAGAAAGTCAGATTTTATATAAAGTAATTAATATGCAAATGATAGATGATACTACATATTTTAGCGCACTCTGTTGGTTCAGGTCTTTTAAAAACACACACAAACACACGTACAATTTGAAACTATTTCTGTGATATTCTTCTTGAACATAAAAATACGATTAGAAAAGTGAATACTAATTAAGACTTTAACATGCTTATAAAGGGAAAAACGAAACAAATAAAAATCCCAATGCACCATGGTCTCCACATAATATTGCTTTGTTTAATAACCACGCTTGCTTCCAATATACTTGGTCAAACTTTTATCAAGTCTTCCACAAGCACAAAATAGCTTTTGATTAAATATGTATTCTTAAGTGCTACTCATCTGTTACTTGTGAACCGTTTGACCTGTTAACCCATGAATGAACCCGATTAACCCAACACGCTAGCTCGAATACATTAAATTAAGATTGCAAACGCTTACTACATCAAGGACTTGATTATTAATGTCATGCCCGAGGTAAATAACAAGTTACATTATTAAGGAATGAAATGAAGAAAATGTAAAAGAAACTCGAGTGATACAATGAAGCATGAGTCCTCGAACTTGCAATTTAGTAGCAATGAACTGTAGAAAACAATAGATCACCGATAAAGGAAAATGCTTAGGGATCATCATGAGTCATTAAAGGATCATATTCACACTAGTAAAAGTGTTGCTTATGGATTCTAATTAATGAATAGAGTATATTGAACAAACAATCCGTAACTATAACTTATTGTTTCAAGGCAAGTGATCAATATCCTTAAAATAATTTCTTTCTCACTGTTTAATTAAACAACGTGCTTTGGGGCATATATGATGAATCACGTCCTAGATACAACAAAGCAATAGGTAATATACAGTATCAATGTAAGTTTAATGAATTTAGTAAGTTTTCGAATTCCAGTAATCAGATATCATGTGTGATAACATGATTGTCTGGTAATTGATATACGCGAAACAAAGTTTTGGTGTTGGTATGTATGGATTTTCTAGTCTCAAATGAAGTTTGGTTGGTGTAATATATAGTTGCATTTACCTTCCGAATCGTCATGAGAGCTCGTAGAATAGATACATTGGTTTGTTGGTAACCACCATGAAAATATCACCTTTTGACAACTACGACTCTAAATAGGTTGACGTGGCTAATTCAAACCTTTGTGTTACATGGAATCAACCAATTTTATGCCTCTCTTTTTTTCTTTAGACTCAATCTTAAAAATACACATTTGTTCTTTTTATTTTTGTGTATGTATGTGTGTTATTTCAAAATATTCCAAATTAACATAAAGAATCTTGATCTTTTACTCTATAGTACATTCACTTTTCTTCATAAAGATACACTCAAATTGGGTTCACAAAGTCTAGCAAGTAGAAATTAGCATCCTAAAGGTCAAGGAAGAATAATATGATGGAAGTTCATTGACCATGGGTATATATAAATAGATGGTTTCCTCATAGAAGGAATGCATGTTAAACATTGATACGGGGATAAGAATTAAGAATACAGGTTCTTACATGAAGAGAAGAGCGTACCTGTTTAGTAGCTAAGAATGACTTGCCTCATCCCAACCCAAGATGATAAAAAATAATACTTTGGTTGGTTTATCAGGCGGTCAATACTTGGCTAACTTGATACACTCCTATTTCTCATGTTAGACCTTATCTTCATAAAATGATAGCACATACAATAAGTGGTTCTAAAAAGAAGAGTACTATTTTTTGGTTGCCGGCCAATCACTACTTGCGACATCGAACAACTCAAATTGGTAAGAAATGATACCTTAGTTTAATTTGCTTCATAGAGACACTTTGGCCAACTTCACGAGCTCATCTTACTCATAGCACGCGTCCTCCTTTCTTTGTGTGTTTTTATCGATATGCAGTATAGAGGCATTAAGGTAACTATTTATTGTATCATCAACTTATTAATATATAAACATATCTTTAATTGCCTGAAATAATAGGCACAAGGCCTTTACATTTAGTTATTTTAGAATATGTTAAACCATGTAGCCTTTTTGGCCAAGTTGATCAAGAAAAGGAAACAAGTTGAGGCATGACCGGAGGTGAATGCGTAGTTTTGTTATATTGACGGGTGATCGAATGTGTAAAGCTATTAAAACTACAGTTTACTCCTTGTTTTGAATTTATCATATAATTTACTATCAATCAAATTCTAATATTTCATTAGATTTTCATAGTGGTTGCTTCACTTGTTTATATCAATAGATCGATCATGTTGGTATGGAATATATAGCAGAATATATACGGTTCTTAAACACATGTCTCTTTGCAAGCCAATAGCACATCTCGGATGCCTATATCTGATCGAAAAAACATTGTAATCCATGAGACTAGAGCATAGTGTTAGAGCTGTTAACTCCAAGATGATTATCTAATTAATACACCCCACATTGAATAAGATATAAAACTGAGATTTGTAGTTACTTTTTTTGTATGGACCAACTTATGAATGTAAGTAGTACTATGAATAAGTTATGTAAATTCATTGATTAAAATGGTCAAAATCAGTACTGCTGGAAAAACTGAGTTCTTGCTTGCTTTTATTTTTCAACTGTTGTTTGACGGTTAACCATCTCATTAGTTCATTAGGTATCAACTTGATAAGCACTAGCTAGTTTAGAGTCACACTAGACTAGTAGGCTAGTTAACTTGACAAGCTCTAGTGTTCATGTCAAGCTCTTTTGTTTCCGCAATTATATCAAAAATGCAAAAAGGCGGGCCTTGGTAATAACATTGTTGTTTTGTGACCTTATGGTCACAAGGTTCAAGTCATGGGAAAATGTGTTTTGCACAAGTGTAGGATAAGATTGTGCATATCAAAGTGTTGGTCTCTCCCCGGACCCCGGGCAAAACGTGAGCTAAATCAAACACTGGGTACACCCATTTGGTTTTAGTAACTTGAAATATATCAACATTCTTTACTCAAAATAAAGTTATTGTGACTAAAAAAGGATAATTGTGTTGCCAAGATAGGATTCGAAACACTATTATGTTTTTACTTTGATATGTGTATATCTTGTTTCTTCCAACTCATATCCATTGTTATCTCTATTAGCGAGATTATTTTCACTTAATCCATATTCCTTCTACTACTATTACTAAGTACCTCAAACTCTTAATAACCAATTGATAACGGACATGAATTATCATACGATAGAGGGGGGCGCGGTTCAATGGGGGCGTATATCATAATAATAAATTAATCGACTCAGGACACAGAACTTAATATGCCTACATAGAAGTTGCAATCTTTATTCAAAACCTGTTGGTTCAAGCACAAGATCACATACTCACAAGTTCTTGTATTCATTCGTACTTTGAAACTTACATATGTTGAAAATAAACATGTATTTCTAAATACACACATCACCACTAGACCCACTAAATTTCTACTACCCATGATCTAGTACAACATAAAAAAAACATGTGAATAAATATAAATTAAACTTGACCCATTAAAATAAAAGACTACTGCCGACTTATTACGTGACATAAGTTGACCCGTCAAGATTAACCCATCAAAATCAGTGCTCAAACCAAATAGAGATTACAGAAAGAACATCTCAGACTTACTTGGATGCTAAGGCTAATAATTCAACATCTGTTAGGATATTTAGTTGCATGCATATATTCTAGTCCATATATGTGACATATGTAAAACCACATCAGAAACTTTGACTTTAATAGAAATGCAAGAATCATCATGAAATCTTCAATAAGATTTGTTTAAAGATGCGTGTGGTATGCTTGTGCTTCTACAATTGTATGTCCCGCGAATGAGGTATTGTTGTTCAGAGAAATATGTTTGTGCTTCTCAAAGCATTCTTAATTTTAAGCTCTAGTGAATATAAGTTTATAAACATTTTTCATGATCCACATACATAACCTTTATGGTTTAGATAGATCCATCAAACTGATGATACTCCTTTAAATTGCAGTTTTCTTGCACGTCAACGCGTATTCAAAATTCAAATGCTAACACTTTGCAAACGTTTGAGATATAGAATGACTTGTTTACTCATCACATGCATTATATTAATAACAAACAAATATTGTGTAGCTAGTTACTCAAATATAGGACTTAAAGGTGATGAATGCAACTACCAAACAAAAAGATAAACTGTTCATAAGAATCATAAGTCAACTATAAAAATAACACTTATGTGGATCGAAAAGCCAAATGGAATCCTGTTGATATCTTTAATAATCGTTCGAGGAGGCATCAAGTAGCTGAAGTCAAACTATAACTCAAGATTGTGGTCACTTGTTGAAGAATGTAATTCCTATTACTTGTTAAAAATCATTTTTTTCTTGTCAGATGGGTCGGGTCAGTTCATTGACGTAAAAAATCGTTAAAATGGTCCCAAACTCGTGAATTTACGTATATGTTTAATATAACAAAAATCATATTGAAGCAATTATACTCATGAAAGTGATAATATGTGATGTTTGAAACAATTATACTCATAAAAGTGATGATATGTTCAACATGTTTTAGATATATTATTATCAAATATATTTATATTTATCTTGATATAATTTTTTTCTTCCTACTAATTACATAATTATTTGAGAGTGAAATTAAAAAAATGCATTCTATTACAAACCCGGTTAATAAGAAAATATGGTTCACCGGCCTATCAGAAGATCATGAGACCCAATGTAGTTCCGCTCCAAACAATGTATATTTGAGATAATTTTGCTCTTTCTTTAGTTTCAAGAATTTTAAAGGGAGCGGTGACAAAATTTTATAAGAGGTGGTTAGAATTTTTACGTATATATAACACTAAAAAAAATTTAGGGTGGGCGGCTGCCCCCTCTCCCTTGGCTCTAGGTCCGCCCATGGGATATATTCCTAAGGGTGCCAATATATCTCAAAGTAAGTAGGAAAGATGAAAAGAAAAAAAAAAGAATGCTATTATCAGAATCTCAAGGACCATTGATAAATGATACTCTATTTATAGACGGTTTCTTCGGGCAACTAATGCAGGTAAACTTGATAAGACAATAAGAAGAGAGGTTCTTACATAAAGAGACGAGTCTTGTTTGGTAGCCAAGGATGACTTTCCTTATATCAAGACAAGGTGATAGATGTTGTAACATCTTGTTTGGCTTATTAGGCGGTCACTCCTTCGCTAACTTGACAGACTCTTTTTTCTCAATTTAGACCTTGCATTCTTAATTACAATAGCATTCGCATATGAAAAAATGTAAGAAATGATGAGAGTAAGAGGGTGTGTTTTCTAGCTGGTTTGGTAGCCATTTTTGGCTTCCAATATTGCAACTTAGAGTAGTGGCAAATTACCAGGATATCATGGCTTGGGGGGTTAGTAATATTATACACACCATCATCATATCAGTTAGTTATTATTGGGTGTTTATTTAAATGAGGAATGATCTATTCTATTCAATGTGCATTAGGCCATATCTTGAAGTGTGTAGTACTAATGATAGCAACAAATAATCTTGAAGTGTTATATTTCAGTTTGGTAATGCTTTAACAAATTTGCATATATGTTTCGGTGTTTGGAATTTTATTTGCAGGCTAGATTGTATAGTACTTCGGTTTGAAAAAGACCAAATAACGACGATGGACATGGTTATCTAGTGCATAAAATGTTGAGTGAGCAAAGATGAGGTCAGTATCATAACAAATGATCAAGGCATGATTACTTGAATATTGAATTTGGTTAGGCTTTAGATTATGCTTTGTTTCTATTGAGATTCAATATGTAATTCCCTCTCTCTTATCTAAACCAGGAGTTGAGGGTCAAATTTCAAGTTGGGTCAACAATGTAAAGTGTGTGAGTTATTGTTAAAGAAAAAAGAACAAATCTTTCTCTTCTTTATCCAAGGGGCCAGGGGAATTGTTGCATACAATGGTGAGGGAGTCGTCACCAGATAATTGTATAAACTGCTTTTTTTATTGGTGAAATCGGATTTTTAGTTTCCAAAGTTTAAAATGCTTATTACGTACATACTAAAACTACTCCTAAATCTATATCATATTCCCATGATAACACTTATTACAACTTGAGAGGGATACTATTTGACATAACATTGTTTTGGTAAGAATGTTGTCTTAGTTAAAATTCAAGTAAATTCTAGTGAATTATATGTAGAGGAATCATGTTTTGATGATCAATAACTTAGACAAATTAAGAGTCATGAGTCGTTTTTAGTTTGAAATTAATTGGGAGTATTGGATAATAGTAAGGACGATGTATGATTTGTGTAAGTTTCTTGAACCAAAAGAAGAATAGTAGTACCAAATGTGTTGGAATTTGTTTTTCTTGCAAGGATAAGGCAAACTTCCAAGGCAGTTTTTCATGCTTAAAATTAAACAACTTTTACCCGAATTTCACATGTGAAATTTTGACAAAATCAAATTCTAATGCATCTTTAATAAAGCAATATTCACCAATTATACAACTTTTATCTTGAATTAAATCGAGCAACTTTTACCTCAAATTTTACATGAGAAAATACACTTGGACCCCGCCAAGGATTGCCGCCCTTTGTACCCCATCAAGGGTTGCTACTCTTTAGACCCAGTTACAAGGGGTGTTGCCTTTGGACCTTTTCCAAGGTGGTGTTGCCATCTTGAAATGTGACAACCCTAAAATTAAGGTTAGACAAGTTATATTTAAATAAAATTCTCATACGTGTTACCCACTATTTGAGTTACCCTTTATGAATTACGTATGTTTTAGTATGTATATATATATATATATACATATATATATATATGAGGTACATATGCATGTTTGCATGCATGCATGAAATTTACGTATGTTTGATCAAACATTATATGATCAAAGTGCCTCTATGACACAAAACATTCACCAAATGAATCATAATACAACTCTAACGAAACATCACAATACAAAGAAAACATCAAAAAGAACTTGGCATCACAATGAAACTAAGTTAAACCTTAAACACTTAAACACTAACTCAAGGTTCAACCTCGGATCATCAAAAGATTAAGCCACCCGATTTAAGCTCTAAACTTGGTGATTAAACACCTTAATCGGCCAAGACACCCAACCACCTCCCTTGACCGCCGCCTAGCCTCTAAGAAACACCAAGCAATCCAAGAACTTGACACCTAGAAACCCTATACCAAGCTTACTCACCAACGATATATTAGCTATCATGATTGCTCTTCATTAATGGCCTTCGGCCGCTAACCCATATAACCACCATCACTTTCGGTCACTTCACAAACACAACCGCATATCATCATCACTCCCTCACCTCTCGGCTCACAAACCACAACCATCATCCGACACTCTCTGCTCTTTTTCGGTCTCTATATCAATCACACACCCTTATCCAAGACTTTGCGTGCTCATCATCCTACAAACCAGATTGCAAGGAGATCAAGACCTTGGAGCTCAAGAAAACTATCAAAATCAGTTCATCAAGGAAGAAAGAAGCTACCATCAACTACCTTTCACCCTCTCCTTCTATCAAAATCAAGATTTTATTCTCTAAACCATAACCAACTAAGATTACAAAGGTGTATATGTGTTTAAACAACACATATAACCAACCCTTGTGATTAAACATGAAAGCTAAACTTTACAAATATTTCATATTTATTCAAAAACCAGTGATAAAGGTTTGAGAATCTCAAAAATATGATTAAAATTATCAAATCAAACAAAAAGGTTACAAATAAAAGGTTAAAATTATGTGTAATCTTAATAAATTCGGTTTATTATATATATGACTGTGATTGTGGGAACAAACATTGTAAACATGTTATAAATTTAAAGAAATAACATTTTGAAAATTTTGGTACATTTATAGGTAAAATAATTTATATAAATTGTTTGAGCAATTGAATGAAAATAACCAACTGAAACAACTAAATCTGGTGAAGAGCTGGAAAAATTATATGATTAACCTTATATTTTATGAGACATATATACTAATTTTCAGGACCTAATTTGAAGTTATGTTTAAACTAAAATTTTTGAAAGAATCTGTAGTTTAAAAATCAGGAAAAATCTATAATCTATGAGAAAAATAATGAAAAATTTATGCAAAGTATATTAATTATTTTGGAACTATTTGTATGAAACTTAGAATTTTTGGATATGTTCTGTTAATTTTATCCAATATTGTTAAAATGCTAAAAATTATTAAAAATAGTTTTGTGATAATTTAGTACCTCAGGAAATTACGAGACAGTATATATACTGGTATGTAAATTTTGATAATTTTTGGTAAATTTTAGAGACCCGTAAGTATTTTTTTCTAATTTATTTGAATACAATAAAATTTCTAGAAAATAATCTGTAAATAATTAATTTATGAAATTTTGACATAATTTATTAGATTTATTTGAATACAAAGATCCCTTTGGTTAAAGAAAATAGAACCCTCTGCTTGTATGGAGTAATACCTACGGGTGCTATGAAAATAATTATTTGCAAGAAAGCACAAAGGTGCTTAAGAAAGAAATGTTTAGCCTTTCTAGCCCGTATAATTGATTCAAACCAAAATAAGATAAGTCTAGAAAGTGTTCAGATAATCAAAGAATACCAGGATGTTTTCCCAGATGAGTTGCTTGGTTTACCACCTCATCGCCAAGTGGAGTTTAAAATAGAATTGGTACCGGGAACAACCCCTATAGCTAAAGCATCATATCCTTTAGCACCAACAGAAATGAAGGAACTAATGAATCAGTTACATGAATTGTTGGATTAAGGATTTATACGCCCTAATGTGTCACCTTGGGGAGCATCAGTTCTATTTATTAAAAAGAAAGATGAAACTTTTAGAATGTGCATTGATTATAGGGAACTTAATAAAGCCACCATAAAGAATAGGTACCCTCTTCCAAGAATAGATGATTTGTTTGACTAATTACAGGAATCTAGTTATTTTTCTAAGATTGACTTGAGATCAGGATATCACCGGTTAAGAGTCCAAGATGAGGACATACCAAAGACTGTATTAGAACTAGGTATGGCCATTATGAATTTCTTGTAATGCCAATTGGATTAACCAATGCTCCAACAGTATTTATGGATCTAAGGAATAGAGTATGCAAACCATATTTAGATAAATTTGTCATAGTTTTCATAGATGACATTTTGATCTATTCTAAAAATAAGGAAGATCATGAAAGGCATTTAACATTAACCTTGAAATTACTATGAAAAGAAAAACTGTATGCAAAATTCTCAAAATGAGAATTTTGGAAAAGGAAAGTACAATTCTTAGGACACATAGTTAACCCAGAAGGGATTCAAGTTGATCCAGCAAAAATAGAAGCTATCAATAAATGGAAAGTGCCAAGGACACCAATAGAAGTACGTCAATTCTTGGGTTTAGCAGAGTATTACCAAAGATTCATAGAAAACTTTTCAAGAATAGCTCAACCCCTGATATAATTAACTCAAAAAGATAAACCCTACATTTGGGAAGAAAAACAAAAAGTTGTGTTTGAACTTCTAAAAAACAAGTTATGCAGTGCCCCTATCTTAGCATTACTAGAAGGAACAGACAACTTTGTAGTATACTGTGATGCGTCACATCAGGGATTTGGATGTGTTTTAATGCAACAAGGTAAGATAATTGCTTATGCATCCAAACAACTTAGGGGAAGTGAAAAGAATTATACTACCCATGATCTAGAATTAGGAGCAGTGGTGTTTGCACTTAAGATTTGGAGACATTACTTGTATGGAACAAAATATATCATATACACAGATCATAAGAACCTACAACACATATTTGACCAGAAAATATTAATATGAGACATAAAAGATGGGTAAAATTGTTAAGTGAATATGATTGTGAAATAAAATATCATCCAGAAAAGCAAAGATATAGTAGCTATCATGATACTTTTTATTAATGGCCTTCGGCCGATGACCCATATAACCATCATCACCTTCAGTCACTTCACAACCACAACCGCATATCATCATCACTCCCTCACCTCTCAGGTCATACTCTCTGCTCTCTTTCGGTCTCTATATCAATCACACACCCTCATCCAAGACTTTGCGTGCTCATCATCCTACAAATCGGATTGCAAGGAGATCGATACCTTGGAGCTCAAGACAACCATCAAAATCGGTTCATAAAGGAAGAAAGAAGCTACCATCAACTACCTTTCACCCTCTCCTTCTGTCAAAATTATAGTTTCATTCTCTAAACCATAACCAACTAAGATTAAAAAGGTGTATATTTGTTTAAACAACACATATAATCAATCATTATGATTAAAACATGAAAAGTTCTTCACTTTGAATATGTTTACAACTCAAGAGAAAAAGAACAAAGAAGTAAAAAAGTTATAACTCAAGAATCAAAACATATGTTTACAACTGAAGGTGGATGTGTTAATGAAAATCTTGTGAGTGGGAGTCTGAAAAAGAGGAAGTAATTACGAGATTGTTAAGAACTCAAGCAACATAACTCTAAGTGTACACAAAAGAAGAAAAAGAAGAAATAAAGTTAATTGTTCAAAGCTTATTCCATGTGACATCAGTTTACCAAGCTGATGCGTTGACTTTGACTTTGACTTTGAATATATGTTAACCTAACTTTGATGTTGATCATGAGGCTAACTTTGCCAAAAGATTAACTCCAAATTTAATCTGAAATGTGATTAGAGACTTAGTCGTGTATTATACATAGGGATGTATGATGCCTTATGGACATAAATTGGGCTTACACATTGTGACATTGGTAGATTTACATACTTGACACAATGATTCCGAATGGTAATTAAGACCAAAAACTTAGAAATTGTAAAATTACATAGAATCATGTTAAAAATGTAACGAAAGTTGAACAATAGTAGACTTTACCTACAGTCTACCAACTAATCATTCCATAACCAAAAACCATGGAATTAAGACTTACTATTGTGTAATAGTTCATAAAACTCGTAAAAACGTAAACGAATAAAAACGCAAAAAATGAGAGACATCCGTGATATAACAGGACTGAAATGATCAGGACATGCCTGGCCCCCGAGACCCATGCCCCTACCCCTTGAATTGGCTAAGAGCCCCAAAAGAGAATGGGGTTTCCCTTGATTTCTTTCATTTACCATATAAACTCTTTGTAATTCATTTCACTCCAAGTTACAAAACCTCTTCATCATATTCTTCCTCTCATATCATAAATTGTGAAAGAAGTCCATTCTTGGATAAAAGGAGACGAGGTTGATTTAGGATGGGCTTCGTGAGTGTATCTGCAAGTTGGTCATCCCTGGTAATGTAGTTACCCGTATTGTTTCATCATGACCTTTTCATGCACAAAATGAAAATCCAAGGAAAGGTGCTTCATTCTTGAATGAACAAAAGGAATCGGCAGAGTAATGTGTAGCACAACAAATGGTGGATTTTTGCCAGTTTTCATCTATTTTCATCGTTTTCACTGTTTATGTTGGTTTTTTTGTTGTTTTTTATTAAAATACCTTGAAAGATGATAAATAAATAATTACTACGTCTATAATATTAATAAATCAATGTTACTTCTTGAAATATTTTAGTATGTGAACATGTATCCTTTTGATTTATATATTAATTCACGTATTTTTTATAAATATTATGAAGCTTATGATATTTGATATATTTATAATTCCCGAAACTTAATTTTCTTTATAACTTACCACATCCGAGTACTCCCCCGCCTAGAGTACCAAGTACTCGTAACTTTTCGGTCAACCGACCTGGCAACGCCTAGCGAGTTCTGCAACCATACTCTGCCAATCCTTGGTTAGATTATGCTCCTTCGCTGTATATCCTTGTATATTAGTTAGATAAAACATGCTTGAATAAAATTAATTAGGATCATTTTAAGAAGGATAAAAAAATTTACTTTTAAGTTCCCCAAAATGTCTTATCATCCTCAATTGGTCCTATATATCTCTTATGAATACTGCTATTTCTCAAAAAACTATAACAATAGATGTTATACCTTGCCAACATGTCGGTTGATCAACAGTTTAACAAAAGGCTCATTCATCACATAGGGAAAGAGTGAATTTGTTATTTGAACAGGAAACCCACACACCCTACAAGTCTTAACAACCTGATTCTAGACACGTTAGATGACGTATAATGGGGACTACATATTGAAATACCAATTGGAATATATATATATATATATATATATATATATATATATATATATATATATATATATATAGAGAGAGAGAGAGAGAGAGAGAGAGAGGAGGGATCAAATGAAAATCACATTTATAATTGAAAACCATAAAAACCACTTTTAACCAATCATAAAATTTTAATATATTTGTTTTTATTTTATTTAAAAAAGGTATTTTTGTAATCTTACAATTAACATAATTAAGGTATTTTTAATTCTATTTGACTAATTCTAGAGAGAGAAACACTCAATTTTAATGCGAATCAATCCACATCAACGATGTCAAAGATGAAACATCTATTGCGAAAGCTTCACATCGGTGGTGGTTGCAATGATAACACCAACTGATTGACCATCGCCGACACGTCACCACGATCTTTGATGACGACGAACTTAGCTTCTTCGTTTCAACCTATAATGTCGATCGTTGACGAAACCGGAGGCGTTTTGTCCTCTGATGAGAGCATCAACGACTATTCAAACGCCTCCACCGCTGATTCTAGTTTCTTCGAGGAGTTGCAGATGCAGCTTGCTCTTACGATTAGTGTTTCGTCAGGGCAACCTGACACGGAAATGACGCAGATTAAGGCTGCTAAGCAGAGGAGGTTGGGGTGTTCTCCTGATGAATTGTTTATTGAATTTCTTTCGCTTCGATATTGGGTGATGTATTCGTGTTTTCTTTGTTTTATGATTTTTATGTGGTTATGTATGGCTTGTTTAATTGGTTACATATTATGCTCAGTTGAATTAACATAAGAATTGAATAAGAACAAAATTACATATGTTATAGATATGTCATAATAATTGGTTTTAAATGTTGTGGAGTTGAACGTTAATCGTTTTAGGATCGCACAGACTTTCTGTGATTTGATAGATTCTAGAATTGTGAATTTGATATTTCTCTAGACAAGGGATGATTCATGTTCTGCTCAAGTAGGCGATAACTTCAGTTGTGAAATGCATAATGTATACATGGAAAGGGTATTAGGCTTTACGGGTATGTAACATTGCTGTTGCATATACGTAACTCTATTGTTACATATATTTACCCTTGTGTTGTTTTTGTATATATAACTCTATTATTTTAATGTTTATATAACTTTACTAGATGCATGTGTAACTTTTTTGTTTGCATATATGCACTTTTGTTTGTTACGTATTCGTAAGTTGGACTTGTATTCACACACACACACACACACACACACACACACACACATATATATATATATATAATATATATATATATGTATATGTAATATATATATATTCAGGTTTTACAATAGTTTTGGTTGTTACTATATTTTGTTACTATGTATGTAAGTGTTGGTACGTATATGGTACTCTACTGTTACATATATGTACTATTGAAATCGTTTTTAGCATTGAAAATTTTTTTGATTTAAAATGTGTGTAACTCATTCTAGATGTTCATATGGGTTCGTTAACAATGAAACACATATGTATGACAGTGTTACATACACGTAACACAATGTTACGCATACGTAACACGGTGTTACGAATGCATAAGTAGTCGTTTTCTTTAATTTATTTGTTTTTTAGAAGAAGCATGATGATTTAATTTTTCGATCCAAAATAAAAAACAATACACTTGATTATTTATATATTTATTAAATGTAAGAGATAGGTGAGAGAAAAATAGAGAAGGGAGTAAATTTAGAAATTTTGTTAATTATACTTGGTAGTTATCAAATTAATTATTTTGTGTTGTTCCTATTTTGCCCTTAATGCTTATTTAATCACTCATAATCTTTTATTTAGTTACTAAAATACTACTAATTAATCTCAAACATAGATCAAAAAGATCAATGGTGAATAAGTGTTTTTCTTGGTTTTCAATTATAATATAGTTTTCATTGGAACTTCCCTTCTATATATATATTATATATATATATATATATATTATATATATATATATATATATATATATATATATATATATATATATAAAAGCACTACACATTTTTTTTGGCTCTTCGGTATCGACTCTAAGATCATATGCACAATGAACACGAGTTATCATTTCCTGTGCCAAAGAAACACCCAACAATAACTATTTGATAAGAGTGGTGGCATGTACATTCCTAACTAACCAATATTGCCTAATTAATTTCATGGTAAATGAAAGAGAAGAATTCACCACCACTTTGAGCTGCAATGCGGTAAATGAAAACACTACATTTTCAAGTCACAACATTATAATCATGTTATGATCTACAACAGTTGTTGTAATCAAGAATACAAGGTCTAACATGAGAAAAAAGAGTTTGTCAAGTTAGCCAAGGAGTGACTGCCTGACAAACCTAACAAGGTATTATAACTCACTATCACCTTGTGTCGATATTAGGCAAGTCATCCTTGGCTACCAAACAAGACTCTTCTCTTCATGTAAGAACCTCGTTTCTTATTCTCTTATCAATTGTCTGTGCATTCATTGTCCAAACAAAATGTCTATTTATAGAGAACCGTTAGTCATTCGTCTTTGAAATTTTATAATGCCACCTTTGGCGGAATATATCTAGTTTTTATACTAAATGAATCTATTCTGTATATCTATAAGAAGAAAACAGAACAAGGTATGGAGTAAAAAGAATACCATTCTTTAACAGGTGGCCACAATCTTGAATTGGAGTTGACTTCAACTACTTGATGTCCCCTTTAAAGATTAGTTGAGATATCATTTGGGTCCATTTGGCTATTTAATCCACATAGTTGTTCTTGAATTGTTGCTTTGTGACCCCGATGCATGGTTTCTTTTATCAAAGTTGGAACCTTATGGTGCGTTTGTGAACACTATCCGTTAAGATCTAGATATGAGTTACAACCTACTTGATATCTAGCTTTTATTTTAATAAAAAGCAATAGACTAGTAAACAAGTCCTTTTAAATCTGAAATATTTAGAATTTGAATATGAGTAAACGTGCGACGAAGCATTTTAGTTTTGTGCTCAATGCATTTACATTGGTGCAACGCTATTATTTCAGTTTTAATCTTGTACTTAGTAGGAAAATCAAAGTCAATTCTTTCATTATTTCTTATGGTTATTCACTTTAAGTATAGATTTCATAAAAGTTATATATATATATATATATATACACATACGGTCAAGATTATTACAGAACCAAATTTTATTTTCAGAACCAAAATAACCATTGATTTACATATGTGTATATTACGAATCATTGATTTACATAAATATAAGTTAAGGTAAAACTATTCAAGTTTCAACGGACTTAATTTACATATGTGGTTTGACCCTATATATATATATATATATATATATATATTATAGAGAGAGAGAGAGAGAGAGAGAGAAGGAATCTATTAAAACAACATAGTTATATGAAAATCAAAGAAAACCAATTAAACCGATCACATAATCTATAGAATTTTTTATCACCACCCACTATATACATGTGTGTATATTGATAGGGGTAGTGATCAAATGAAAACCGTAATGTGGTTTTACATATATGTCACACATAGGTTACATATAAGTAATAGTTTTTCGTTCGACATGGTATTATGTATACGTAACTTTTTCCATTCTCGTATTTATGTTCAACATATATGTACCAAAATACTTAATAACCCTTTTAACTTTTAAATGAATTAAAAATTTTGTATTATGGTCAACATATATGTGTGTGTATGTCAACGTTGTTCTCAAACCCGTATTTCCTAAAGCAAAGTACTCATCTATTTTTGTTCATATAAACTGAAAATTATTGTAAGAGTATTGAGATAACAGAATGCTAGTTGCATGTACTTGTAATTACAATTGGATAGATAAGCTTTGTGAATTGTGATGGTACTTGACAATAAAATGAAGTCACTACTACAAGAAGTAAAACCCTGAAGATTTAAACAATACAAATACAATTAAAATAAACTGCTATCGGAACATTTAAAATAACATAAAAATAGGCCTTTCTATAATGTGCATGGTTCGAACATTGTAATCGCATTAAGGAGTAGTGTTTCGAGTTAAAATAATTACATTAGTAGTATGCCATCTTAGATAACTTAAACATAACAACAAGATATTGTATCGTCAATTTTGCAAAAATATTTTTTTTATAACATTATCCACAACTCCTTTGTTGGGTCCATATGGCTAAAAGAATATATTCATATAATCTGTATCCCCATCATAAGCACCACAAGCTCTTGAGTTGATGATTGAGGAGGAATGTCAAAGTGCAAAGTGTGGATGGTATGATTGAGGCATCAAAATATGTTCATTGAATTTGTATCCCTATCTTTATATATATTCTTTTAGGTTGATCATGTATTCATTTCTTGCTTTACAAACTCATCATTTGTATCCCGTATCTCATATCCTAGCATTGCACGCTACCGTACTTTTACTAAAGTGATCAGATTTATATTGCTAGTTAGTCGTTTCTACTATATGATTGCATATCCTAAAATCCAATAAGACTAGACCATAGCATGATTACAATGTATATATAATAGAGGCATGTATTGTGTGTTTCTACACCTTCATATAGTGTCTGAACTTATAGTATAGACGTTGAAGTATGTTAGCTAATCTGTCGCTTAACTCTTGTATCAACATGTGTTCTTCCTTCATTACCATCGTATTAGGCCGTTAGAATTCAATATATTAGAGGCACATATTGCACCTTCATTTTGCTACATATATAGGTGTATGTATTTGGATATTGTGTTTCTGCACCTTCATTTTGCTACATATATGGGTGTATGTATTTGGACACCGTTCATGGCTCCCAAATAGTCATGATATTGTGTGATTCACTACCTTGTAATATTGAGCGATCTTTGGCCTTTGTGAAACTAGTTGATTAGTTTTTGCATTCCTTGTGGTTTACCATGAACACACATAAAAAGGATATCAAAATCACACTATTTTATTTAGACACACGGTTTACTTTAAGATTTAGATGAAACTCTATGAGAAACTAGACCATAAATTGTTGCTCATCACCACCTATCAAGCAGATACAAGTTACCCACCGCTTCCTATCATTTTTGTCACAAAGAAAAAAAACGAGAACACTAAGTATATTAGGTTTTGTACGTACATTTCCTTCCATGTCTTTCGCTTTTTCTTAATTTTTTAAACAAAATAACACTATGTCAAGTTGGTACTGTTTGATTATGGGTTAAACCTGGACCTGTAACGATGCTTTTAGTAGTTTGATTTTAATAACCAATTGGTTGCAGTTATAAGCGGTTCTGTAATTAGCATAGATATCAGATAGATGATTCTAGTTTAACCAAGTGTTAGCCATTTGTTTGGACGTGGATAGATTCAAGCTAATTTTCATTAACACATCCGACCTATTATGTCTTGGTTTAAACAAAATAAAAGCAAACTTTTAATTTCTAAATGAGAATATTTTACGGCTAATACTTATTCATAAAAAAATATAGCAAAACTTTTTTGATTTATAACATAGCATTTATAGAAAATTAAATAGAAAGGTTGGTATTAATGCCAGTTGGGCTAATATAATTGATTATACACACATAACCCGTCACAAAATGGGACATCATAATAACCATAACCAAACCTATCAGTTTTCTCATTTGGTTAGTTATTTTGGTTTTGGTTTTTTAGTTATTTCTCTTACGATCTACTTACACAGTTATATCAAACAAGGTTATATCATACAAAATGAATGAACCTATAACAAATAGCGAAAGAGCATGATAACATCCCATTATTGCATTATATGAATGTAGCAAAAGAAATACATTCACATTCAGACACAACTTAACTCAAGCAAGAACAAAAACACTAATAATATACATATATTTCAACTGGTGCGCATGAAAAATATTATAGAATTCTTTTACTTTTAAAGGGTGCCTATTTTAAAAAAAAAACATGGAAATTTGTTCCAAAGCATAAGTGTATGTTGAATATGTAATAGAAGTCAAATTCAACTTCAGATCAAGTGCTTGTGATTCCAAACTACGTACATACTTCAAATTCACAAGCATACATGTGAACATTTGGAATTAAAGCCGATGACTCAACAAGTATTCACGAGTATGATATACTAACTAAACGTACTGAATATTTCAGCTAATCGTTAAAGAAGACATCGAATATATGAAGTCAACTCCCCCATGCTATATTTGGCCATTGACTAAAGAAAGGTATTCTTTTTCACTTAATATATGTATCGCCCTCTTCTCTTTCTACCAACATAAGGAATTAGGTTCATACAATATATTCTCTTAAAAGATGATGTATATGGTTGAAAGTCAGAAATACTAAATGAATAAGGGAAAGTATCATGTGGTTCCATTGGCCACTCAATTAGCATCGACTATAAATAGGTAGGTTTACTAATGGTAGTCCACAACAAAACAAAACTAAAACACATGAAGAGAAGAATGATCTTGTTTAGTAGCCAAGGATGACTTGCCTAATCTACGCATCTCAAAGTGTTAAAAAATAACACCTTGTTGTTTGGTTCATTGATCAGGCAGTCGCTCCTTGGCTTACTTGACATGATCTTCTAGCTAATGTTAGGCAATTATTCTTACTTATAAGTTTTAGAATGATCCCAACTGCATGTGCTTCGAGGTTAAACATTCTTTGTTTTGTGTATGTATGCAGAAACCTTAAGCAATGAGATTAGAGTATACTACCATATATTTCCACTTTGCTTTTGTTCTTTCATTTCTTTTTTATCATTTTTTCCTTTGTAAACCACCTAGGCATCCATGTAGCTTTTTCTTTCCCTTAATTATTGCTTACTTCACCACAAAATCAGAATAAGACTCAATCAATGCATTAGATCCATGAGTTAACTAATAGAATGTTACTCGAAGTGACCACAATGTACAATAGGAAATCTGTGTACTGTTGATACAAATGGAAAACAAAACAATTTAAGGTATATGTAAGCGTGCGGTGTACTATGTTATTTCGCCTAAATGTACATTAACAATCTGTCACTCACCTAATTTAAACTACTTTGTTTTCTTATTTCCTGCTTGTTATATAATAAATATAATTAATGTGCATAACTTTTTTTTGGTGATGATCACTTCTGGAAAACTGGGTTTTTCCCAAGTTTCGTGAGAAATTACATTTAACGACGGTTTTCCAATAAAAGTGATTTTGTTGGAAAATCTTTGTGGGAAACTGTTTCCAACAATAAAAATTCCAAATTTCTAACAAAAATTTTTCCTAAGCTATATTTCAGCTTTCCAATAAAAGTGATTTTGTTAGAAAATCTTTGTGGGAAACTATTTCCAACAATAAAATTCCAAATTTCTAACAAAAACTTTTCCTAAGCAATATTCCGGCTTTCCAATAAAAGTGATTTTGTTGGAAAATCTTTATAGGAAACTGTTTCCAACAATAAAAATTCCAAATTTCTAACAACAAAAATTTTTCCTAAGCAATATTTCCCTATATGTTCCATGCATAACATTTTGTTCTACAATTCTGACACCAAATTTCCTAGGTATTTTCAACACCATATTTTCCTACGCATTCCCTACAAAATCTAATTATACGATCATGATCAATTCATCTTTACAAGCTCAATCACGTACAAAGACAATAAACATAAATTATGGTAGAGGATTGATGAAGAAATACTGATTAAACTCATAAATTCAGCCTGTTGCTTTTGCATCACTTCTCTTGCTATTCATTCATTTTCTAGTCGAGCTTCTCATAGAGTTTAATGAGTTTGCAACACATTAACTTAGGAGTCTGTACCTTTTTTGGTCAGAAGTATGTCTAAATCTTCCAACGCATTACTAGATTTTTATAGTTGTCTGGTATTTTGTCGTTATAGTAGGGTTTTCTTCGTTGTAGGAATTTTATCATAAAAAAATAAAATTTCTTACTCTGTTTTTTTCATAAAGAAAAAGTATTAGAGTATTTTCTCCTTTTCTAGTAGTGGATATTGGCTCAGACGTCCATTTCTAAAATGGTGAGTTATAACTAGGACATGCTTTAAGAGAAACGAGAGTACACTTCTATATATACATGTGTTATTTTTTCTTGAACGCCAGATTGTTTGACATATCATATATAATTCTTTTCACCAAGAAATTATGTTTACAAGTGCTTTGTGCCGATACTTGATGCCCGCCTTCAACTAGATACTTGAGTCGGTGGCCAGTGGTAAGAATTAAATTTTTTAGGACTAATTTATAGAGCCTTACAATAGGATAATACTTTTAAAAGATACAACACTTTGTTTCTTCCTCTTGAGATGAAATAAGTTAAGTTATCAGCGCCTTGCGATGAAACCGTAAGATTACATTTGCGTGGTTAATAGCACACTTGCGAATGTTGTTACAGTGACATGAATGTGTGCGTGCACCATGACGTACCATATGATGACACTATTGAGGTTATCGTGGAGCATTTGTGAACTTAGTTATGTATGTTGGCATGGTGACAACAACGTGCTAAAAGAAACATATGAAGTTAGTATATTTTGTTTTTGGAGAATGAAATTTAAATATAAAAAATATTATGTCTTGCGGATTGTGTCATTATGACATAATATTTAAAACTACAAATATATAATTTAAATAAAAAGATATTAAAAAGAAGTAAAAAATAAAAAAAAACATATAAAGTTGGTAAGAAAAGGGAAAAAACAAAAAAAACCTAAAAAAAATGTTAACACTGAGGTTCAAACCCACATATGGGCATAAACATGAAAAAAAAAAGTCTAACCACCTCCACCACTACTAGAAAAAAAAGAATTTGCTACGCGTTTTTCCATCGCAATTGCGTAGGAAAACATCATTTGTTACGGATTTGCGACAAAAATATTTTGTCGAAAAAATGCCCGTGGTAAACGGTTAACGACACATTTGCGACGCATTATACGGCATATTTGCGACAAAAACATGGCGTAGGAACCTACTACACATTTCCCACTCATTATCCTAATTACCTTAATTTAATTATTCTAAACTAATTATTTAATTGCAACACTTTTGCTACGCAATACTATTACTAATATAAAATACGTATTTTAAAACAACGACACATTTGCTACGCAATGTTAAAATACGTATTTTAATAAAAATGACGAATTTGCTACGCAATGTCAAAATACGTATTTTAAAACAACGACGAATTTGCTACGCAATGTCAAAATGCGTATTTTAAAACAACGACAATTTTTCTACGCGATATCAAAATACGTATTTTCAAACAACGCATTTGCTACGCAATGTTATTATTATTAAAATACGTATTTTAAAACAACGACGCTATTGCTGTCAAATTTCTAACGCATTTGCAACGCAAAAATTTTTTAATTAAAAAAAATTAATAAGACAAATAAATCCAAATTTTTTCTGCTAAAAAACAGAATAAATCTACTAAAACTGCTTTCCAAATCAACCATAATTTTACCCACAAAATATGTTGCAAATCAACCACAACTACTACAAACAAAATATAAAAGATACAAATTACAACTACCGTTTAAATATGTTTAAACTACAAAAGTAACATATCTAGATAACAAAATGACTACTAGTTATCAGGATGTTGTTTCCATTGACTCATGAAATCATTCAATTGTTTTTAAAACGTTTCATGCATTTGTTGTTGAGTTTGTTGTGCTTGTAGTTGGGTTTGTTGTGTTTGTTGTTGCAACTCCTCCCTTGCCCTCCTATCCTCTTCAAATCGGGTTTGCATTTGAGCTTGCAAAGTTTCAACCTACAAATTCATTAAACATGTATGATAGTTAGTAAACAAATGACATAAAATAGTAACAACAATAATAACATCAACATACTTTTAGTTGTGATTGTCGATACTCAGTATATGATGGCGCAATCCCATAAGATGAGGATGGTGTTCTAGTCACCACGTAATTAAGATCCAAAGATCCTATCCCAAATACCCGGCTCATGCGACCAACTGCTTGCACACGCGCCCACACATCGGGATCATCCTCAGTAAAGCTCTGCCCATACACCCTTGTCATCCATCTCTTGCAAATAATCATCCTACAATTCATTAAAATATGATTTTTAATGTACTAAATGTTGATACGATTAATATATTAAGAATAATAAATATAACTTACGTAAGCTTGTTTATATCGGTCAGTGCAAAATTCCATCCCTTCCAAGTTATTGATGTCAAACCCTTCGGCCCATAGTCTCGCTTTTGATTTTTTGGTGAGGTGAGTATCAAGGAATATTTCTTTGAATAAAGGTTTCCTACCCAATTTCCTTTTCTAAATAAAAATAGATAATAGTTAATGTAATACGCATTAAAATACAAACACATACTAAAAATTATAAATATGATTAGCTTACTAGTCTAAGCCGACGTACATCATATCCAATTGACCCGCCCGTGTGTCGAGAAGTTTTGCCACTACTATCAGCACTCACGCGATTGCGTGCCGTGATTTCAGACTTCTTTTGCCAATCATCAGTGCTCCATATCTATAAGACATAAAAATATATGTTAAGTATGTAAAACAATAAATATCAAAAATATAAGAATCAATTAACTTGCTTACATCACACAATTCTTGCCATACGCTATGAGTTACCAAATCGGGCGGAAAGTGTAGCATTATTAATTTTGTTTTACTACCCATTTGCGACGAAGTCGTTGAATAATTCGACTTTAATTAATTAGGGTCAGTATTGTGTCGCAATTTTTTGACGCATTTGTGACGAAAGCCGGAGGTTATAAAGTTTTGTTGTTTTCTTGTCAAAAGTTTAATAGAAATGTAGGGTTTTAGTTCTTGTAGGATATGTGTCAAAATTGTGTCGGAAACTGCGACACAAAATTTGGCGTTGCAAATTGCGTAGCAAACAGAGCAATTTTCTAGTAGTGCACCACCCATACATTTGCCAAAGAGACTTGAATATATAGTATTTAACCACTACAAATGTCGGAAAATTAAAAAAAAGGAGAAAAACTAAATGATATGGACTAGTTAGAACCTGCCACGTGTCATATTGATGGAAAAAACTACCGACACTTCTAGTTAAGTATATAGGTAAGGCAACACTGTTCCATACACCACTTCCGCATTCTACACCATCTACAGAAAATGATCGTTTGTCAAGAAGAAAACGGTCGTTTGCATGGATGTAAACTACAGTTTGCATGGATGTAAACTACAGTTCGCATGACTGTAAACTCCATTTTACAGAGTAAAGTATGAAAAGAATCAGATCACAAAAGTTAAAGGTGAGTTAACATACCATTCGCCACATCGTTTTTTGCTTGTGCTTGGTTAGCGTTGATGTTGAAAGCACGTCCTCGGGCTTGTGGAACATTACCCACAAGACGAGGGTATTGTGGGCGGAAATGACCAGGTTCCCCACAGTTGTAGCAAACACGGTTTGTGACCACGGCGGCATTGTTAGGTGCACGGTGGCAAGTCGCCACCAAATGACCATATTTACCGCATAAGGTGCAAATGCGGCATGGTTGATTCCCCGGATGATGATACCTACACGTGTTGCACATAGCTGAGGACCAGCATAAGCCCTAGCCCCAGGCACTTGTGCCACAGGTGTAGTCGCAGGTACAAGTTGTCCTTGGGGTTGTTTGGGTGTAGCCACAACATAGTTACACGTCGGTGTGAACTTGCGCTTCTTGTTGTTGTTGTTGTTGTTGTTGGACGGTTCAGCTTTGGTCTCCTTAACGGCCTCGATAGCCATCTTTTCCACCTTCTTGGCACCCTTCACAGACATGGTGCCCGCTCGTATATGGTTCTCGGTGAGTTGAGCGGTGATAGTAATGGCTTCTTCTAAAGTTTTAGGTCGGCTACCCACCACAACATCTTGAATTTAGGGTGGTACACCCTTGATAAACTTCTCGATGTTGTGGGGGACAGTGTCGACGAAATGAGGCAGCAGTATACTCAACTCATGATGCCTAGTTGAGTAGGCCAAATGATCACCATCGTTTTGCTTCAAGTTCCAAAATTCCTCCTCCAACTTTTGCAGTTCGCTTCTCGGGTAGAACTTCGCGATGGCGATGTTCTTGAACTCTTCCCAAGTAAGTGCCAGAATAGCATCGGGCCCACGATTTCTCTTCTTGCTATTCCATCAGGTGAGAGCCCTTTGTTGGAGCATGCTAGTGGCATAACGAACTTTGAGTGCCTCGGGACACTCACAGTTGACAAAAGTGTTCTCCATGCTCTTGAACCACTTAAGAAGACCAGTGGCTCCTCCTTGCCACTAAAAATAATGGGTTTACATGAGCTAAAGTGCTTGAAAGTGCAAGTTTGGTTGTTGCGCCATTAGTTAGCACTATTCTCCCCATGACCATTGTTGCTAGAGTTGGTCATTAAAGTGCTATTGAGTTCGGCAACCATGGTCGGGATGACAGCAGCCATTTATCGGGCAATCATGGCGGCTAGCTTACGATCGGAACTTCCACGGTTCCCATGATGACGAGACATGCTGGAATATGCAAAATGAATTAGATACGAGGAAAAGAATAACAAGGATTATAATTCAACAAGGATAAGACAAGAGTTGTAAGGCACATGGAATGGTTCTATTTGATAACGCATTACCATTTGGAAACGTTGACACGTCAAGGTAAGTTGACCCATTCGCCTTAGGAATTTGTGTATGTTGACCATAGTTTATCACTCATCCCAGAAATCCCCAGGTAAGCATAACTAGTCCTGTAGGATTTATGCGATATGCTTGCCTTAGCCCGAGGGCCTTTTGCCAGGAAATCTAGAATACAGGTGCCTATGTGTCATACAAATTTCTTAGGTTCATGAAATCAAAACCTTGATGAGATTTATATAGATTAGACATAACGTCTAAAGATTCAAATCATAAGCATAAGCATAGGTTCCACATGTTAACGAGAATAAGATTAAGAAGTTTCATTGTCGAGGAGAGTCAAAATGTCAAAGATAAGTTTAGGGAGACAAGTAACAAAGTTTAAACAATTACAAGGCAACCTATGCTAAGGCATCAAGTTGCACATAAGTATGGTATAGCATTATGTAGTATGTAAACAATATATATATATATATATATATATATATATATATATATATATATATATATATATATATTTCCAAGAGTATAAATATTATTCTATGAGGTTCATGCATAAGCTATAGTCTAGGTCACCATTTCTAATAACCTAAATCCCTATAGTTATGGGCTCTGATACCAATCTGTCACACCCCAACCTTGACGGCGGAAACGTCGAGATGTGAGGGTTAAGATTGTTCACATTTAAATGTAAATATTAAAATTATAAGTTTCAAAAGCATAACAAACATAAGTTTCTAACATGAATAAGTTTCAAACAAAATAAAACATTACATAAATATTTTATTTATTAAACTAGGTCCAAGTTCTAGTTTTATTGCAAGCTTCAAAAGTTCACTTTAAACTTGGGGATTTCCTGAAACATGATAAAAATAAAAGGTCAACTATAAATAGTTGGTGAGTTCCAAGGTTTTCATACATAATATGATAAAGTTACAAATAGCAATTCATGTCATAGGTCATAAGTTAGTAAGGTTATAGAACACATATCGTTACAACCAAACCTCGACTTGATTACAAGTATATAAGATTGGCTAAGTGTATTTGGTTCCCATGATGAACAAGCATACGTCATCAGGAGCCGACAATACCTCGGCTTTAGCACCAAATAGGCTTGTCAGGCCCAAAGATCTAAGACGTCGCCAGGCTAGCAATAGTTAATGATTGTAGACAAACTATGTATCTCATATAAACACTTACAACACACAAATAACTATGACAAAGTATAAAGATGAATTGCAATTGCATTATAAGTCTCAAATGTTTATAAGTGTATGATGTATAAGTATCATGTTTCATCCTAAAATAGTGTGAAAAATATAAAAAAAAAGGCAAGGAAAACTCACTTGATCAATAAGTATATTATGAAGATTAATAAGATCAATAATAAACGTCGTTCCAAGATGAACGTCACAAGACACCTATATATATATTATAAGATTTAGATTAATAACAAGGTTAACGATATAACGAGAACTAGGGTTCCAATATGAATTTGGGGTTTTTATAAATAAGGTTATTTGTCGACTTCATAAACATATATTTTAATACAATGAAGAAAACGTAATTAATCCTTTTAAATTAACCCTTATAATGATTTAATCATCAAATGTAAATTAAATTTTATCATCAACATAATTAATCTAAAATTTACGATAACATATAAACTAAATAATAATTAGTGATATCAACTATTTAAAGTTTGTTTTTATGAAAATAACTAATTATAATATTTTCTAGTAATATTTCATATAAAACAAATTTATTAAGGAGATTAAAGAAATGAATTTACAGAAAATAACTAGATAATTTCTGAAATAAACAAAATTTATAAAACTAAATTTTATAATTTTTTAGAAATTTTATATAGCCTTTTTAAAGGCTAAAATCTTTAAAAAATGGCATGAGGGTGCCCGGGTTCGAACCCGGGACCTCATGCATGGGGGAGTCATGTTTTAACCAATGAACCAAGGCTCTCAGTCGCGGTTCATTTGGGTTTTTAATTGTTAAATACACACATTCAAACAAACCCCAAACTCTCACATGAACCCTAGAAATGTGTTCGATCAAATTGAACATGAATTCGTTATTTTTGTTGTGTTAATCATAGGGCTTTTGTTGCCCAAAGAAAACCGAGTATGTGCATGCCTTTAAGTACCCGTATCGAAGTCGATTCGTTGATGATCAAATGAGGGAAGATTGCGGCTACGGTCGCGACTTGTTCCGGTTGCAAATATGAATAAGAACTGAATTCGTTGCACGGGATTCTCCCAAGGGCTCAAATGATGAAAAGCCCTTTGTTAATTGCAGTTTAGAGGGCTCGATTAAAGGTCTACGAGTAGCTTGCAGGTCACGACGAATTGGTTGATTGATTAGTGTGTTTTGTATGTTATTAGGTGAAATTGGTAATGGAAATCGATTTGAGGTAGTTAAACGATTGCTCAGGTTCAATTAATTGAGTTAATGTTGTTTCTTAATGTGCGAACGGCTATGGTTAGTAATGGTTTCGGTTATACAACGTTTGGGTGTTCTAATTGGTGTTAAAGCTCGATTAATACGATTTATGGGGTTCGAATCAAGTTGCCGAAGCGATTGGAAACGGTTTTTGGGTGGAAATCCGAGAGATTTTGGAGGTTTACCCCTCGCCGGAGCCGATCGGAGGGTGGCCAGAGGGTGTCACCGGACTTACGGAACCAAGGGGGCGGGTGGTTGTTTTTTTTTAATTAATTACATAATTACCCCCTATAGTTTCAAAAGTTATCATTTTATGCATAAAACTTACATTAAAGTTTATAAATTGACATTAAGACCCCTAAACTTTAATTACTTAAAGTTTTAAAACATTATTAAGTTTAGTGACAATTGCAATTTATTTTATTATTATTAACAATATTATTTTGTTATTATTATTACTATTACTAGTTATATTTATTACTAATATCACTATTATTATTATTTTAGTTATATTTTATTTAACATTTAACATTATAAACTTCAGATTAAAGAATTAAAGATATAATAAGCATAAGAAATCCATAAATTTCATAAATGGTCCTTACAAGAACTTAACATAGCTGACTTTTGATTTAACAAAAATAAGAGATGTTACATTGGTCATCATCAATGTCTTGCCAAAATATTTCACTATTATAATCTTCTGGAAATTGCGTAAGACCGTTCAAAAAATCAAATTGATGGGTCTCTTGAACTGTATAAACCCGTCAAAACACCAAACTCGGCCACAGAATAATTACGTGGCACCCCCCAAGCACGAAACTGATAGCATCGTTATCACTGTTAAAAAAATATAAGTTCAATTAAATGTAGACTCGAAATTATATGTAACCCAACTAAATTGGTATACCTATAGTTATGGTTGTTCGAGTCGAAATTAAACGTAAAAAAAATCTGCTCCACGGCTCGTTTATCATGTTACGAGCACGAGTAAATTCATCCACGTCCCGTAACAAGCTCCAAGATATCGAACTTGAAGCCTCAAATTCTTTATCTAAAAGTTTTTGAAGCCTTTTATATTCATCGGATCCTCGACGAAACTGAAGCCACGGATGATTTGAAGCACGAACCGACGTTGTATTTTGATGTGAACTTAAAGCCATTACCTAAAATAATTAGAATTAGTAACAAAAAAATATATATTAAACTAAAATTTATTATAACAATAATAATAAACTAACCTTTATTATAAATAAAAATAATGAGATGGTGAATATATTGATGAAGGTAAATTTCGTGGATAGAAGATGAAGAACATGAGGAAGATGAGATGAATGGAGGTGAAGAAGTTAGATGATAATGATGAATGAAGGTATGGAGGTGAAGCTGGTGGTATAAATTGAAAGAATGGTTCGGTTCAATGGCTACAAAACGAAGCTCGACTAGTCAAATCAAATAAAAGGTAAACGACTGTTTACACAAAAGTAAACGACCGTTACAGAGGCCTAAACGACCGTTTACAGGAGGTCTAAACAACCGTTTACAGTGGTCTAAATGACCGTTTACAGCCTGTTAAATGACCGTTTGCATAGACTTGTCACATCAGGTGGTGTATGAAACCCATCACCCTATAGGTAATTATCTCAAGAAAGTAACATAACCACTCATTTTACAGTAAAATCCATAAGTATTATGATTTGTATTTTCTGTTTTATTAGAACTTTTCTTATTATTTAATTAATTTATGAATGATACTTTAAATTTTGAATTATTTTACAACAAAATAATTTTCATTGAGATTTTAATTACGTGTTATTTCAAAAGGAGAAGTGTTTTTATAACTTATTAAAAAAGAGATATATAGTAATTTTAAAATGCATATCATATTTCATATAACCTACCTGCACTGACTTTCTTGCCTTTTGAAAAGCATTTCAAAAGTTTCTGGTTTTTTTATAACTTATTAAAAAGAGATATATAGTAATTTCAAAATTAATGCATATCATATTTCATATAGCTTATAAATATTTTGTATATGTATATCATTTTATAAAGATAAGAATGTCCATAAAGTTTAAATGTTACGTTAATCAATGAAAATTTACTTTATAAATTACCTAAATTTATAAAGAATAAATCCAAAACATTACTTTGTATATTAATTACAATATGACACATCTCGATGAAATTAAGAGGCTTTAACATTCACTAATGTATTATTTGAATTTCATTTAACAATTTATAAATTGATTTGTATATGAAAATGAAGGATAAGTGATAAGAATTAAACTGTGATTAAGTACTTAATTGAACATTGTAATTAAAGTTCAATGGTTTTTGAGGTCGTCCCTAGCTAAAGTTTATATGAGAGAACAAATAGGATATAATGATAACTTACTGCATCATACAGATCCGATGCACCTTAGAACCGAAGTGGATATCATATTTTCACTATTTTATCTGTTATATAAACCTTATCTTAACATTTACTATCTTGCTGCAATATTCTACTTCTATTTCTTTCATGAGTATAGCATTATCCCTTACCTACAAATCTTTATGTGGGGCTGATTTTATGTCATTTCACTGGGCACCTCATATTCACATGGAAAAACAACGCTTGCCTTGATTTTTAACATTCTTTTCTAAGGGTAATCTATAAAAGTTATCATTTTAACTATTTTACTAACTAAAGCATCCTACAAATTTGCTATATATATGGTGCTTACTATAAGATGTGGGGAGATTTATGGCACAAATGATATCAGAAAAGCTTAAAAAGCATCATTTAAGATAACCTGATAACAGTCTTGCATGTATGGCTTTTAGCTAAGGCCAGAAGGCAAACATAGAGCATCTTGAAATGCATATATATTCCAATGCATGTGCATGTGTCAAATTCTTTGACTTTACTATAAATGCATTTCAAGTAGCACCACCATTCACCAAATCTTAACAGATTCGTTGCAAAGTGTGTGTGACATCTTCAGTGTCTCAAATCATTAGATGTTATTCGGTAGGATATATAGGTCAAATGAAAGTGCATATAAACATCATGATGTGGGCCCAAGCGTGAATGAACAAGCTTTAGTTTTTTTGGAGGCACAAGATCGCTTATCAAAAGGGGTTTCACTGAAACAATCATAAGTTGGGCTAGAAGTCTCCGTTTTGGGCCTGCGACCAGTCAAAACGATCGTTGGACCGAGGAGCCCGTTTTCACAAACGGCCGTAGATGGTTTGGGCCATCGTTTCGGCCCAAAAACGGCTTATTTTAGGAGTTATTTATATTTTTGTCTTATTTTTACATTTTGTTAAACTTTACATTTGGCCTAGTTTTCAGCCCGTTTATGTTTGTAGCCCATTCGACTTTTGCTTTGTTTCTTTATATGTTTGTAAGAGATAGGAAAAAGAATTATTAAAGTTTATGAAAAATCAGTTTTCTCTCTATCACTGTATGTGTTAGTGTAAACCTTGATTATCGGTATTTTTTGTGAATCAACGATAGTTAGAAAGATTGTTCCTGGTATTCTCGTTGAATCAACATATTTAATTATATTATCTTTCTGTTTCCGATTGCATCACATCATGGGAAGAAAGTCAGATACTATAAAAGATAAAAGAAAGTAATTAAATCAGTTGATAACGGAACTCAATGTAAATCTATTATGCAAATGATAGATGCTACATATTGGTTCAGGCCTTTTAGAAACACACAAACACACAATTTGAAACTCTTTCTGTGATATTCTTCTTGAACATAAAAATACGACTACAAAAAGTGAATAATAATTAAGACTTTAACATGCTTAAAAAGCGAAAAACAAAACAAATAAAAATCTCAATGCACCATGATCTCCACGTAATATTGCTTTGTTAACAACCTGCTTGCTTCCAGTTTAGTTGGTTAAACTTTTACCAAGTCTTCCACAAGCACAAAATAACTTGTGATTAAATATGTATTCTTAAGTGCTACGCATCCGTTGCTTGTGAACCGTTTGACCTGTTGACCCATGAATGAACCCAATTAACCCGATTAACCCAACACTCTCGAATACATTAAATTAAGAATATTGCAAACGTTTACTACATCAAGGACTTGATTATTAATGACAAGCCCGAGGTATATAACAAGTTACGTTATTAAGGAATAAGATGAAGAAAATGTAAAAGAAGCTCGAGTAATACAACATGAGTCCACGAACTTGCAATTTAGAAGCAATGAACTGTAGAAAACAATAGATTACCGACAAAGGAAAATGCTTAGGGATCATCATGAGTCATTGAAGGATCATATTCACACTAGTAAAAGTGTTGCTTATGGATTCTAATTAATGAATAGAGTATATTGAACAAACAATCGTAACTATAACTTATTGTTTCAAGGCAAGTGATCAATATCCTTAAAATAATTTTTTTCTCACGTTTTAATTTATTAGACAATATTATAAGTGTTATTAGTATGAGCCTACAAACCCAGTTAAGTTTTACGGTTTGCATTATATTCTATATTGTAATCAAATCTATCAATAATATTCAATAAATCTTTTACCATCTTACATAATTGATCAAAGTGCTTGGGTTTATGATGAATCACTTCCTAGATACAACAAAGCAACATGTAATATACTGTATCAATGTAAGTTTATTGAATTTACTAAGTTTTTGAATTCCAGTAACCAGAAATCATGTTTAATACCAACACGGTTGTCTGGTAATTGGTATACGTATGGATTTTTCTAGTCACAAATGAAAATTGTTTTGTGTCGTAATATATAGTTGTCTTTACCTTCCGGGTCGTCCCCAAGACCTCTTAGAATAGAGTCAATAGACACACTGGTTTGTTGGAACTTGGTAATTAACCACCACTGAAACATCACACTTGACAACTGCAACTCTAAATAGGTGCGACTAATTCAAAACTTTGTGTTACATGGAACCAACCAATTCTATGCCTATTTTTTTACTTAAAGACTCGATATCAAAATACACATTTGTTCCTTTTTGTGTGTGTGTGTGTTATATTCAAATATTCCAAACATAAAGAAATTCGATCTTTTACTCTATCGTACATTCTCTTATCTTCGTAAGGATACGCTCAAATTGGGTTCACAAAGTCTACCAAGTAGATATTAGTATCCTAAAGGTCAAGGAAGAATAATATGATGGAAGTTCATTGTCCATGTGTGTATAAATAGATAGTTTCCTCATAAAAGGAATGCATGTTAAACATTCATACGAGGATAAGAATATAGGTTCTTACATGAAGAGAAGAGCGCACTTGTTTAGTAGCCAAGGATGGCTTGCCTCATCCCAGCCCAAGGTGATAAAAATAACACCTTGGTTGGTTTATCAGGCGGTCACTCCTTGGCTAACTTGACACGCTCCTCTTTCTCATGTTAGACCTTATCTTCATAAAATGATAGCACATACAATAAGCGGTTCTAAGAAGAAGAGTACTCTTGTTTGGTTGCCGGCCAATCACTACTTGCCACATCGAACAACTCAAATTGGTCTGAAATGATACCTTAGTTATGCTTCGTAGAGACGCTTTGGCCAATTTCACGAGCTCATCTTACTCATAGCAAGCCCTGCTTTCTTTGTGTGTTTTTATCGATATGCAGTATAGAGGCATTAAGGTAACTATATATTGTATCATCAACTCATTAATATATCAACATATCTTCAATTGCCTGAATAATAGGCATAAGGCCTTTACATTTAGTTATTGTAAAATATGTTAAACCATGTAGCCTTTTCAGCCAAGATGATCAAGAAAAGGAGACAAGATGAGGCATGACAGAAGGTGAACAGGCAGTTTTGTTATATTGACGGGTGATCGAATGTGTAAAGCTATTAGAAGTACAGTTTACTCCTTGTTGTGAATTTATCATGTAATTTACTATCAATCAAATTCTAATATTTCATTATATATTCATAGTCATGTTGGTATGGAATATACGACAGAATATATACTGTTCTTAACACTTATCTCTTTGCAATCCATAGCATATCTCGGATGCCTATATGTGATCGAAAAAACAATGTAATCCATGAGGCTAAAGCATAGTGTTATAGCTGTTAACTCCAAACCGTCTCAGATGATTATCGAATTAATACCCTGACGCTGAATAACATATAAAACTGAGATTTGTAGTTACTTTTTTGTATGGACCAACTTATGAGTGTAAGTTTAGTACTATGAATAAGTTATGTAAATTCATTGATTAAAAGGCCAAAATCAGTACTGCTGAAAAAAAAAGCTCTTTACATTCTGATGGAAACAAAAAATGTGTTTAACATTGAACCACATAGCAAGTTTTTGGAGAATTATAAATGAATCAATGTTTGGATAAGTTATTTTGATAATCATATGATAAATAACATTATAATTACGTTGAAGGAGTAGTGTCCGCTAACTAATATTGGTCTTATCAGTTCAATAAACCTGCGAATAGTATGCTAAGCTGGTTGATTAAGCCAAAGTTCATACAGCTGAACTTGTAAAGTTTTGAGGAATTGGTGAATTTATAAAAATAATAATATATACAGTAAAGAGACTTTCTTAAAGGCCTTTGATTGCTTTTATTTTCAACTGTTTTTTGACAGTTAACCATCTCATTAGTTCATTAGGTATCAACTTGACAAGCTATAGCTAGTTTAGAGTCACTCTAGGCTAGTAGGCTAATTAACTTGACAAGCTCTAGTGTTCATGTCAAGCTCTTTTGTTTCCGCATTTATATCAAAATGCAAAAAGGCGGGCCTTGGTAATAACGTTGTTGTTTTGTGACCTTAAGATCACAGGTTCAAGTCATGGGAAAAAGTGTCTTGCACTAGAATAAGATTGTGCATATCAGAGCGTTGGCCCCTCCCCGGACCCTGGGCAGTCAAACAATGGATACGCCCATTGGGTTTTAGTAACTTGAAATATATCAACATGTTTTACTCAAAATAAAGTTATTGTGACTAAAAAAGGATAATTTTGTTGCCAAGATAGGGTCTTAAACACTATTATGTTTTTACTTTGATATGTGTATATCTTGTTTCTTCCAACCCATATCCATGGTTATCTCTATTAGGGAGATTATTTTCACTTAATCCATATTCCTTCTACTACTATTAGTAAGTACCTCAAACTTTTAATAACCAATCGATAACAGACATGAATTATCACATGACAAAGAGGGGGCGCGGTTCAATGGGGGCTTATGTCATAATAAATTATTAATCGATTCGGGACACAGAACTTAATACCCCTACATAGAAGTTGAAATCTTTATACAAAACTTGTTGGTTCAAACCCTAGATCACATACTCACAAACTATTGCATTCAGTAATACTTTAAAACTTACATATATTGAAAATAAACATGTACTCCTAAAAACATGCATCACTACTAGACCCACTAACTTGCTAACTACTCATGATCTAGTAAAACATAAAAAAATGTATGAATAAATATAAATTAAACTTGACCCATTAATATAAAAGACTCCTGCTGACTTGTTACGTGACTTAAGTTGACCCGTCAAGATTAACCCATCAAAATCAGTGCTCGAACCAAATAGAGATTACAGAAAGAACATCTCAGACCTACTTGGATGCTAAGGCTAATAATTCAACATCTGTTAGAATATTTAGTTGCATGCATATATTCTAGTCCATATATGTGACATATGTAAAACCACATCAGAACCTTTGACTTTAATAGAAATGCAAGAATCATCATGATATCTTCAATAAGATTTGTTTAAAGATGTGTGTGGCATATTGTATATCTAAAAAGTCAAATTGATTTCAAGATGAATGTTAAAAATCATTACGGACATATGCTTGTGCTTCTATTCTTGTGTGTCCCGCGAATGAGGTATTGTCATTCAGAAAAATATGCTTATGCTTCTCAAAGCATTCTTAATTTTAAGCTCTTGCGAATGTAAGTTTATAAATATTTTTCATGATCCATATACATAACCTTATGTTATAAAAAGATAGATTGTTCAATGGGATCACGAGTCAACGATAAAAATAACACTTATGTGGATCGAATAGCCGAATGGAATCCTATTGATATCTTTAGTAATCGTTCAAGGAGGCATCAAGTAGCTGAAGTCAACTCTAACTCAAGATTGTGGTCACTTGTTGAAGAATGTAATTCCTATTACTTGTTATTTTGTTCCGACTTTCTATCTAGCAACCGGATATATTCCTAAGGGTGCCACATCTCAAAGTAAGTAGGAAAGATGAAAAGGAAAAGAAGAATGACATTATCAGAATCTCAAGGACCACTGATAAATGATACTCTATTTATAGACGGCTTCCTCGCGCAACTAATGCAGGTAAACTTGATAAGACAATAAGAAGAGAGGTTCTTACATGAAGAGAAGAGTCTTGTTTGGTAGCCAAGGATGACTTGCCTTATATCAAGACAAGGTGATAGATGTTGTAACATCTTGTTTGGCTTGTCAGGCGGTCACTCCTTCGCTAACTTGACAGACTCTTTTTTCTTATGTTAGACCTTGCATTCTTAATTACAATAGCATTTGCATATGACAAAATGCAAGAAATGATTAGAGTAAGAGGGTGTGTTTTCTAGCTGGTTTGGTAGCCATTTTTGGCTTCCAATATTGCAACTTAGAGTAGTGGCAAATTACCAGGATATCATGGCTTGGGGGGTTTAGTAATATTATACACACCATCATCATATCAAATAGTTATTATTCTTGAAGTGTTTAATTTCAATTTGGTAAAGCTTTAACAAATTTGCATATATGTTTCGATGTTTGGAATTTTATTGCTGGCTAGATTGTACTTCGATTTGAAAAACGACGATGGACATGGTTATCTAGTGCACAAAATGTTGAGTGAGCAAAGATGAGGTCAGCATAATGAAGGCATGATTACTTGAATATTGAATTTAGTTAGGCCTTCGATTATGCTTTGTTTAATGAGATTCAATATGTAATTCCCTCTCTATCTTATCTAAACTGTGTTAATCAGGAGATTGTTGCATACAATGCTGAGGGAGTCGTTACTAGATATTTGTATAAACTCCTTTTTTATTGATGAATTAGATTTTAGTCTCTAAAGTTTTAAATGCTTTCAAGAAATAACATTGATCACAAGTTTTTTCAAAGTCGAACTTACGTACGTACTAAAACTACACCTAATCTATATCATATTCCCATGATAAAACTTATTACAACTTGAGAGGATACTATTTGACATAACACTCTTTTGGTGAGAATGTTGTTTTAGGTTTAAATTCAAGTGAATGATATGTAGAGGAATCATGTTTTAACTTGGACAAAATAAGAAACGCGAGTCGTTTTGAACCAAAAGAAGAACATTGAATACTAATTGTATAGGAATTCGTTTTTCTTACAAGGATGATGCAAACTTCCGAAGGCAGTTTTTCATACTTAAAATTGAGCAACTTTTACTCGAATTTCACATGTGAAATTTTGACAAAATCAAATTTTAATGTATTTTTAACAAAGCAATATTACCAATTAAGCAACTTTTATCTCAATTGAATCGAGCAACTTTTACCTCAAATTTCACATGAGAACGTTCACTTGGACCCTGCCAAGGGTTGCTGCCATTTAGACATCATCAAGGGTTGCTGCCCTTGGACCCATGCCAAGACGGCGTTGCCCTCTTGAAACCCCCATTGTTTAGGGTTTTATCCATAAGAAAACAATAAATATCTATACCAAAAATCATAATAAACTCAAACAAATTTGTTTGATAAATATTATGATCACATTTGGTAAACTAGTTAAACCAATTACATTAAGATACCTACGTGACTCCAACCAACTACCTTATACATAATGATACACAAATGCAACCAGCTCTGATTTCATTTGTGTTTCATTTAGTAGCGAAAGTATGTAAAAAGTTACGCACAAAGATTTTGATTGATTAAGTTACTATTTATCCCGCCGATTTAAATAACATCATCTTCGACAAAGAAGTTTTCTGATGTTTTAAAAAGAAAGGAGACTATGTGAAGAAGAAATGATGTAATGTGAAAAAAAGAGAATTAGTTTAAATTTATGATTAACAACGTGATTTTTCCGATATCCGAAAAAGAAAGAAAAAAAGAGAAGAAAGATGTATTTAGTGGATTGTAAGTAGGCAAGGGAAAGAAATAACAAGATATGTGCCATGTAGACCTCTATTTCACCCTCTCTTGTTACTTTGATGTTCTTAGGGGAATTTGATACAATATTATAATAAAGTATTATTTATAATATAATAATTTTTAACTTTTTTATTTGCATCTTATGCATAGAGTGTTTATATAAAAATATTTTCTACCTTTTAACCCTAAACTTTTTTATCTTTGCTATGTAACGTTAAACAAATTTGAGTTTTTTACTTATGGCCCAAAACTTTTTATTTTTGCAGCTTGATCTTACGACTTTTTTACTTTCAATTTTAATCCATTATACTTTTTATCTTTCGTAAATTTTTGTTTTACGTTTCGTTCTGTGTTTTTCAAGTTAACACGGTGCAACATGCATGTGTGATTCAACATTTTTACGTTTTGTTCTAATTTTGTGACTTAACACGATGCAACGTGCATGTGTGGTTCAATATTTTTACGTCGGACAAGTTTATCGCAACACGTAGCTCCTAGATCGACTTAATTAAATATTTATATGTTTTACATCTCAGCCTAATTTCTCCACATTAACATACAACAACTTCAGTGTTGGTGGTCGCTGCCAGTAGTGTGATATTGGTGCTATCTAACACGGTTTTACGCTTTCGACGTAATACGAGGGCTTAATCCTAGTTTTGAAAAATCAGGTAGTCTATGAAAACAAATAAACAACGATATATATACACATAACATATCACACCGATAGAACCAACGGTAACCATACAATTCTTATTCTTATTATTATTTCTCCAACCGCCAAAAACCATGCTCTCCGGCGGCGACACCTCTTCTGCCACCACTACCACCACCGTACCACCACCAACGTCCGCCGCACTTACAAACCAATCACCACCACTTCCATAAGACTCCAATCATCCTCTTCAACCCTTACAGATCTCAACACTTCACCCTCAACGGCGGACGATGATCGGAAGTTGAGTTCAACACTTATCGTTTCACCGTCGTTTCCTCCGATCAAGGGCGCGAAACGAGTGGTGTTGGTGAGGCACGGGCAGAGCACGTGGAATGCGGAAGGGAGAATCCAAGGGAGCTCCGATTTCTCCATACTTACGCAGAAAGGAGAGGCTCAGGCGGAGACTTCGCGCCAGATGCTTATTGATGATTCGTTTGATGTATGTTTCTCCAGGTTTGTGTTCTTTCGTTTCTCTGATTGACTGATTTCAAGCTTTTGTTTAGTGTTATGGGAGTTAGGGTTTGAATCAGTTTCTGATTACAAGAGTAATTAGTGGAACCCTATGTTTGTAATTATTAGCGTTAATTCGTGAATTTAGGGATGAGCGTGTTGTACCGTATTTGATTCTTTTGGTATCGGTAATGGTAAAATGGTAAAAAAAGAAGACTGAAATTTACCGATTTGGTACTGCGTACTGAATAAGTTTTTTTTTAACCATCTTGATACAATTATTGGGGCATTTTGAATGTTTGGATATTCTAAGTTCAAGATTACGAATGTTTTGGATACAACTTAGCGAAAATTCAGTACGGTATTCAATATGTGTTTTACTTAATTTGGGTTGGAATGATAGCGAGCTCATCCCTATTATTGAGGTGGAGGTAATTAATTCTAATTGTCACGTACGAATAAAATGTATATTCGAAAGCATAATAGTGAATGCAGATATTTAGAATGAATATTACATACTTGCAGTCCATTGAAGAGATCAAAAAGAACTGCTGAAGTTATATGGGGTTCTCGGAAAGAGGAGATCCTTACTGATTATGACTTAAGGGAGATTGACCTGTATTCATTTCAAGTGAGTTTGAGTTTGTTTGTAGATGCAATATTTGTCATGGTTATTTTAATACTTAGGCTGTATTTTAGTGTTGTATAATAATATTTTACTGTACTTTAGGGTCTGCTGAAGCATGAAGGTATAGCAAAGTATGGTACGGCTTTTCGGCAATGGCAAAAAGATGCTCCGAATTTTAACTTAGATGGCCATTATCCGGTGAGGGAACTGTGGGATCGTGCTAGTAGCTTCTGGAAGAAAATATTAGTTCATGACAGCAGTTCTGTTCTTGTGGTTGCTCATAATGCTGTTAATCAGGCTCTTGTTGCTACAGCAATGGGTAAAGCTGCTTTTCTTATGCTTTTCTTATGTGTGAACAACTGTGAAGTGTTATGACATGCATCTGAATATGAGATAGTAAACTTTATTTTCAGTGGTGGAAATCTTGACGGGTTGGGTAACATATATAAATGGGTCTGGTCAGTTTGACTAATTAGTTCTCATTAAAGATCTCTACATATCATGTAATTAATACAATTACAAAATTGTACTATTAAAATAATATCTAAATAGTTTGATTTAGGATGCCGAGAACATTCTAATGTTTTGGGAGACTTTATAACCTGCTTGACCTGTTTCATTATTGAGTTAATTTGTTAAACTTTGCCCATTTGGCCTGTTAAAAAAAACCCAAATTGACCCGTTTTCTAGTAAATGGACAGTAATTTCCATATCTTATTATTTAGTTCTGAAGTTTTTGCTCATCTAATCTTCAGGCTTAGGAACTGAGTACTTCAGGATTTTACTTCAAAGTAACTGTGGTGTTAGTGTGCTAGATTTTGTCCCGCGATCTGTGGGTGGATCTCCATATATATGTCTTAACCGACTAAATCAGGTAAGATATCTTTTTCTTTTTAATTTTCTATCCATTTAAAACATATGTGTTCTCATTGGTAGATAGTTTGCGAGTTGTTGCTTTAAAATTGAAAGAAAATTCATGGTACAATAGGCAAAACATATATGTACAGTTTACATTTGTCATGTTCTTTTTATTATTATAATACTATGCTTTGCTACATGCTCATATATAATCACTTAATCTGGCATTATTTTGCAATTCCAGCCATTATTATAGCATTATATTTACAGAAAAGAAGTATATTACGCAGACTCCAAGCTCTCCCATTGCTGCAGGAAGCTCTGCTGGCAGGAAAGCCAGTCAACGGATCGTACTAGTCTGTCATGGGTCAACTCAGGTAATCCCGAGGTTGTATAGTTTTTCACAAAAACTCTTAAGTGTACATTGATCCCTTATCATTATTTTCCTTATGATCTTATTATTGTAGCTTGCATACATTTTGAAGTTAGTATTCGATAGAGCAGCAAACAAAATCAACATAGTTTGATCTAGAGATCCAGTTCCCCCTTAGGACAATTTTGTAACAAAAAGAAGAAAGAAAAACTGTGAAATAAAAAACTTGTCGAATTACATGACCTTCTATACCTTTGGGCTGGTATTTGACCAAGTCTAAAACGTTGAATTGGCGTGGTGATATGTCATTTTCTTGATTATGTGGCGCTTACGGCATCTAAAATGCTCATGTGGCATTCTTAACAAGATCTTTATATGACAAAGTTTGTTACATTGGCATTTTAAACAAGCTTTGCCAAATAATAAAGAAAATGACTTCTCGCCATGTCGACTCAGCATTTTGGCATGCTTACCTAGTTCAGTGTTCCCGGATGACTCAAATAGGACTAAAAAGACATCCTTTGATGATCCTAAGGCACAAAAATTAATAAAATGTCTCACTTGGGACCAATGAGAAAGTACATTGGTATTCTATGTAAAAGAATAGTTTAAAAGGAAACAAATCAAACGGGAAGAAAGTGGCAAAATGTATTTATAACTGATAAAACCTCAATCGTTCTATAGTTCTACACAGAAAATTAGATTCTTGTTGACTAATAAATTTTTTAACCCATACTTAACAGACCAAGTAGTTCTTATAAATCGAGAAAAAAGTGTTTTTGGCCAACCCACCCCATTTTGACGTGCTGCCCGACCCTTCATTTCTTTCCACCAGTAATAAGTTCCATGTGCTACGTTCTCTTAGTCTTCTCACTTTGAAGCTTAAAACCTTAAAGACAACATTCTTAATAAGCCTCAAAAGGTAGGTCAAACTAACTATTTTCATTAATGGTGTTACAAGAGTCCTGTATATATGCACTAAAGATCCCGATATATTGCACTAAGATACTGTTATATTTACAGCACGACAAACTTAGTTTTGGTACTAATATAGAGGATGACTAATATAAACAGTTCTTATCAACAGGCTAGCAACTCTGGTGCTGGTGACAAATTAATGAACATGCTTGGTACCATTCAAGTAAACAGATTTCTTTATGTACAAGTTGACTATATGCAGGAGGGTATAGTCTAAACCATTGTTTTATAAATAACAGTCACAAAAAACAGCAGAACTGCTTCTTGATTTGAACGTGAAATCAATAATCAGCAGCCCTAGAACTGCGCCAACTGAAACTGCTAATGCAATCGCTCGTGTAAGTCTCATTCCCAACTTCTTGTCTTGTTCATCAATCATTTTTTATATCAATAATGGAGAATTTCATAATATTACAGGTTCAAGAAGCTGCTGATTGCCTTGGAGCTGATTGTGTGCCAAGATATGTGGAAACAAAACAGATGAAAGACCTTGATGTTCATGATATCCTAAATCGCTCAAAAAAGGCACGTAACCTACATTCCATTCTCAGATGTGTTTAGTTCATTATTTGGTGTCAATGAGTGTGCATTATAGTTTATCCTTATTGGTCAACCATAAAAACTTGGTTAAAAGCAAAGAAACCGGCCAACATGTATTCAAAATGCTTACAACCTTCTAAGGATAGTTGTTGTAACAAAAATCCCACATTGGTTGTGGACAATAGAGATACAGGCCTGACCTGAAATATCACCAAGGCATTTTGGATGCATTAGCTATGAATAATTAGAGAATTCCACTTTGACGTGTGCTTGGATGAGAGTAATTCTAGGATGGGTGACCTCCTAGGAAGTCTCCACTCACGAACTAAATAAAAGCGGACAATATTGGTTGGCGCAAGGGTTGGGTGTTACAATTGGAAAAATGTGTGTTGCTCAATGACACAACCCGCTTCAACTAGTACTAAAACAATCCGTTTTAACCTAAACTTGTTTTGACTGGTACTCAACACGCTCATTTGTCACCTCTAGTGTGCCCTGCCATACAAAGTGAAATGCTCTTTCCATCTGCAAGATTTTTTTTTTGGTTAAACCTCAAAAACTTTTCTGAAAATGGTGCTTTGATAAAATCTTTATAATTTTCATGGGCCGTATGTTGAACTTGATTTCTCGAAAACATAACAGTTTCCCTTTTTGTTTCTTTAACAGGAATCAATTGATGCATCAAGCCTACAATCTGGGTGGGTGAACGGATTTGAAGATGAATTATTAGCAGAAATATGGGACCGATCAGGAACAGCCTGGAAATCACTACTAGACGAACTATCTAACGAATCTGAACCAGACAACATCGTTGTAACAGTTGGTCATCCGCTCATTAATATCGGATTATTAGCACATTGCCTAAATCTAACAAAGGATTGGATGGGATCATTTCATCTGGATGCTGGTAGCATTACTGTCATTGATTTTCCTGATGGGGCTTTTGGGAGAGGTGTCGTTCGATGCATAAATTATACGGCACATCTTGGAAGGTGGTCAATCCCCATTACTAGGCCAACACAAGATGACGAAGACTTCTAGTTTCATGATACATATATCATATATGACACTGGTAAAGCAATAATATGTTATATAGAATTTGATACTCGTTTTTTGTGTTAGTTACGTATTTGGCCCTCTAGTGACCCCTGACATTGTCAAAGAGTGAGTTTACCACTGTCCAAACGTGTTTTTTCATGCACGTTTGTTTTATAATTTGCATACCACTTGATTATGAATTCATGATCATACTTTTCTGACTTTAATCAATGAAAGCAGTATTTCTATCCCTTAGGATGGAGGGCAGATTTGTCTTCATTTAGGCTCTTTTAGACCCTATCAATAGTTCTGTTATGAGTGAGGTTTACAGGTAAATTTGTTCGTTGTAAATATGTTTTATACATGCTGGAGCAAAATTGGTTATCTAACTCCTTACCCATGTTTTTGACCATTTGTGGTTAATAATATGATTAAAAGAATATGATTATTGGAACTATATCACCATAATAATTTAAAAAAAGGTTTGTTGAATAGATTATTTATTTAAATCAGCTATATAATTTAACAAATGGATTATTGTATACCAATGATCCTCAACCTAAAAGGTTGAGATTAGACACCGAAGACTTTATTAATGTAAAGGGGGGTCTTGGATTCTAAATACGCATTTATATAAATTAAATTATCGTGTTTTAAATTTGAATCGTCGAAAATCTTTAGTATATTATAAAGTATTTAGGTACTTACTTCAAAGTTTAAATGTCAATACTATATTGATGATTTCAATTAAATTATATCAAGTAGTTCATTTTGTCAATACTATCTTTAAAGTGGTGAACGACTAGTTATGTAATTTTATTTACAGTATGCATAAGTACCACTTGCAATGAAAATAGTACATTATTATGAATCAAGCCAACATGTTTATTGAAAAAAAATCCATAACTTGCTCACACAATCATCAAATCTCTTGACAACACAACTAGAATGATTATAAACTTTCTTAATTTCTTCATATTTTCAAACTCGTGTTCAATAAACAATACTGGTGCACCCTCATGTCAAGCAGTCGGAGGCTTCACTGTGACGACCGGGAAATCAAGAAGCACGATCTTTTCGATCGCTGCTGAGAATGTTGCGGTGTATTCGAGATGATTTGGGTGGGTTTGAAAAACATCGAAATCATCTTTAGAGCCAAATGTCATCATCAAAGCATGAGTGAACCCTTGCCTTAGCATCTCCATGCTTTCAATATCCTTTCCCCTGTGACATCAAGTGCAAAGGTTGGTTAATGATTATATTACCAAACTATTATTTATAAATTATGAAATTCAATTATTTAAATTAGTGGTTATGATTTCATGTTTGAGTCAAACGGTAAAAAATTAGTCTATTCAACCAAATCATATACATTTAAAATTACTCACCACTTGTATACTTATTGAAGTAAATAATCCTAAACACCTATATTGAAACGTTTAAGTATTTGACTTGTATTCAGAGAAAATGATTTTACATGAAGATTTCAAACACATGTAATATAGGGTTATTATTAATGATTTTTAGCCCAACTAATTAAGGTGAGATACCTATAGTATGTAAATAAAGGAAATGTAACGGATCCAATTCTTACTTTGAACACAAATGTTAAGAGTTGAGTCAAAATGTTTTTTTAACAATAAGTTTC
>JACCIX010001322.1:0-141315 GCA_025506515.1 Flaveria trinervia | reverse complement strand
ATAGTTACAATACAATAATGAGTAACATCATACACATTTAACTCATTGAAGCGTAGTAAACAGTAAATGAAAGAAATAACGTATCATCACAACCACAACATTCATAACAAAAACAATAACCAAAGTAAATAAATTGCAATAAGTCACAATGTATTTAGCAATGTCAAAATTGAAGTTTTGTCGTTCGTGTGGGGAAACAACCCTTCCCACATAGGTTTCAAAAGAAAAACACTACGTAGTCTAAGTCATATAAAGAAGTCAATCGACAATGTCTGACCCATCACTATCATCCTCCATCTCCTCTGGTTCCTCTTCTCGGGTCCCTCCTCGGGATCCTCTCATCCTCAGAGTCTGCGGCAGGAGCAGGAGCTATAGCAATCTGAAGTGCTGCTAGTTGAGCTTCTAAAATGGCAATCCTATTATCGGCTATGGCGTCCCGCTGTTCACGAGCAGTCACGGTCCTTGGAGTGCCATAACACCATCTTGCATATGGTGACAACCGTTCAGGGTCTTCCCGTGTTCTTCCTCGAGTTCATCCAATTGGTGTCCCAGGTTGTACACCTCTTGCTGTAGTGTACAGACATCACCCGTGAGTCGTCTTACACGATGCTGTTCAGTATCCAGTGCAGACATTAATGCAGCAATCAGTTGCTCGTTGGACTGCGCCGTTCGTGGGAGTGAAAGCATGGGTTGGTTGGCATTGTTCCTAGTCCTTGGCTTTAGAACAGGTACGCGCTCCCTAAACATGATGTGGTCAACAAACCTAGGATAAGAACGCCAGTCTCGCGGAGGGTCACGCTTCATCAATGCGAACGGTTGATCCCAGTCAATCTCCTCTCGGGGATAAGCCAGTCGGGGCCAATCGAATCCATCATCATCAGTACAGGTGCGGGAGGTGGGGATTCAGATCGTGTAGGTGATTCGGGTCGTTTACCCGGAGCTCTTGAAGACGATGCCATGCTGCAAAGAGTGTGACGTGTATGCCAATGAGTATACAGTAAATGGGAGTAAGGCACATGTAACTAATTAACTGTGTGCGGTTATAGTCTAGTGTGTATGGAACCTAGTTCCTATAACCAATGGCTCTGATACCAATCTGTCACACCCTCAAAATCCACTTGCGGAGTTTTTACCGCGAGGCGGGTGAACAAACCAGGATCACAGTCAATAGTTACTCAGAACGACTCTAAATGCCATAATTTAAACAAAATCAACCAAAATCCAACTTTAAACAATGTGGAAGCGTTTTTGAAAACAACCCAAGTCAAGAAAGTATAACTATGGCAAAACAAGTGCCAACCCAAACGAGTAAACTATAATTGTTAAAATGTCAAATTGTCTTGAAGCATCGTGTCTTAAAATGCAATGAACCGTGCAGTGCTCCTATGGCAAGCAAGCTAAGGACCTGAGAAAAGCATACTAAAATGTCAACACATAGGTTGGTGAGTTCAAGAGTTTGAGTTCAATAAACATATAAACAGTTGTGATATATATAAGCAGTGTATGGTAATAGATAGCTAGTCTATTATAGTAAATATTAATACATAGTGATTTTGCAATGAAGCTGACTGTGATAGTTGTTGCCTCCTGTCACGACTTACCATGTCGTGACAATGTTCAATAGGACAAATTGCACCCGGTTGACCTCGAGTCACACAGGTGGGGCTCGTCAGACCCAGTAGTACTACCCAAGTTTCCCCGCTATTAATATTAACAATTCAAAAGTGTGAGGACTTTTCCCATGGTAAACAGCACTATATTAATATTATACACACTTAAATAATAAAAGCGTTCGTATAAATACCAGTATGCTATCTCCCCCAAAAGAGATTAAATAAAGAGTGGGGTATGAACTCACCTGATGTATGCAAAGAGTACTTAGGGTTTATTTGAGAAACGAGAGGATAGCCAACCTTCACAGGTTACCTAGATCATGTGAGTACATAAGTGCGTGTAAATAAAAGACATGTGAAACCCTAATCATACCAAAACCAAAGACTCAAGCTTCCAGAAAAATAGACACGTTTGACCTAGTTGACCCGTTTGACCCGTTGGTGACATTATGAGTTATAATTCAAATAAAGCCAATGAGCACATACAACATACATGATTAACATTCAAATAGTATCATACGTATGCTATATCAACCAGGTGTATCACTTAGATCATCATACAATCAAGTACTATACAAGTCATGCGAATCTAGAACATTAACATATCCATTAGTTATAATATAACTAACATGTCACACAGAGTTCAACCATTCATCACATGCCATGTGAAGCCACTCACGACTTCACACCTAAACCCTGCCAATCCTACTAAGTAGGGGCCTCAGATCCGCACGTGTGTATAATGATCATAACCATATTCTTTAAGCATATGCATTGCATTCACAACATCACAACAATCAATTACCAGACCCAAGCATGATGTCCTACTACTACACAACATCCAAACCATACATGATCACCAAAGTCCAAATATCACCCATGATTATCAAGCATGCCATACAACTAATTTAACACGTTCTATCAAACTAGAATTATCCTTGAACATACTAGCAGGCTCCTACCATCCCAAACATGATCATAACATCATACTTCAACGTTTACACAAATAAAGTTTCCTTTTGGGAAAGAACATCCCAAAATCTATCAAACATCCAAAGCATACATGAATTCATCAATAATATACCAATTCAAGCTCATACTAACATCTAAGCATGATCAACCACATCCAAACATCATAATTCACCAATTCATATCCAAAAGTTACTATCTTTAGTAATGTATGAACTATAACATGTTTTCTTGAATTTCCAATGATCACAACAACAATCTAACATCTAATTATCACCATGAACACATCCATAACATCATAACATCCATAGTTCAACATTTCATGCAAATAAAGTTACTATTATTAGTAACCTATGAACATCAACCCTAAATCATCAATTTCTTGCAAGATTCATGATTCCTAACATTCATACAACTTATAATCACCACACATTCACCAAACAACCATCATTCACCCATAATCATGCCCAAAATCGAATTAGGGTTTGACTAGAATCAAAACCCATGATTAACCCACTAACAACATGTAATTCATCCATGATCGACGTTAACTAACATGCATTCAACCTAACTAACATATAAACATCATCAAACAACATCCAATTTGACCTAATGAGGGTCAATTTCGAATCTAAGGTTCGGCCCTAATGAACCATTCACAAAACTCGAAAAACCTAACCTTTAAACGTGTAATTGCTTGAAATTGATGTTTCCAACGTGTTCTAAACCTTGAAATCGAACCAATGTCGTGTTCTTTGCTTGATCTTGATCGAATTCGAAGATGGAGAGGGGAAAGAAGCTTGATCGCGGCCGAAGGGGGCTTTGGAGGCTAGGGTTTGTTTTATTAATTTTTTTACTATTTACCCTTTTAACCCTTGTAATTTGTATTTTATAAAAACTAAGCTTTAAACTCTTTGTAAAGTGTTTTTAACTTCATAATATAAAGATATAAACTTATAAATTCATTATATATCTTATCTTTATAAAACAAAAGACATACGAATAAATAGGCACGTTTCCGTGTTACGCGATTAATTCTTTAATTAACCGTTTATAAATGTGTAAACACATAAACATAACCCAATACACACATAATCACTTAGATTCACATCAAATTAACATTATTCATTATTATTAGGTCACCAACATTAAACGACAACTAGTGTGTGCTCACGACACGTGTATACAAGACTTAACGGAACTAACGGAGTTGGTTTGGTAACGGAAATTTACGGATGTCACAGAATATCTCTGTAGTAGATCTGAGACACGCTTAGAAGATTGAAATTGAGCTGTTCACATAATTCACTTATCAAAGCTGAGCATCCCGTTTGTCACAGATCCTTCTCCTGTAATCCTACCACCTTGTGAATCTCCTCCAAATGCCACAGATGTTCCTTTAATTTGCTTGAAATCATAAAGGAGGGAACGATCTCCAGTCATGTGTCGGGAGCATCCACTGTCCACATACCATAGGCTATTAGACCTATATGGATGACCCTGCAAGCACAAAAAGAACTAGTTAGAATATGGAACCCAAGCCACCACGGTCTGGGTTTCCCGTTTCTATGCATAATGGTGACCTCTTGAAGTTTTCCTCTAACCTGTGACCTAATTAGAGGTGGTCTTGAGATTTTCTATGAGAATATGAATGAGCTATTTCATCACCATCATTTGAGAAATCAGAAAAATTATGAAATCGTTGATCTCTCTTTTTTTAGAAAATTGACTGTTTTTTTATTATCAACTGTTGACTTTGAGTTGGAAAAATCAAATTTTTGTTTGTTATTGATATATTTGTTTCTTTGATTTTTACCTGAGTCTTTCATATTTTCATCCTTTGTTGGTTTATACGTCCTTGATTTGTTATTATAAATATGACTCTTAACAGATGTTTTGTCAGATGATGTTGGTGAGATAGGCTTGTTTTAAGGAATTCTCACTCTCGATTGCTTGTAATAACAGTCATTTGTATTGTGATTGTTTAAGTCACAGACTGAACAATATTTGTTGAAATAACATGTTTTGTTGAATGATTGTTCATGTCACAGATGGAGCAATATTGATTGAAAAAGCACTCCTCTGTTGTGGTTAAACATATCACATATGTCACAATACATATGCTTGTTAATTTTCTCAGATTTTACTGGTCTTGACTCAGTTGATTTTCCCTTTTTCAACTTAGTATCATTCTTTTTGCTGGAAGAAGAATCAAATTCAGCCTTTTGTGCAGTTTGCTTTACTGCACTGAATTTGATTGTCTTTTGAGGCTGTTTTCGTTTCTCATCCTTTTCTGTTGCTCTTTCTCAAACTGTTCAACATGATCTTTATTGCATATGTCAAATCCTACTCCATTTCTTGATTTTGATGTTTGAGGATCAGGTTGACTGTGTGATTTTGAACTCAGAGATTTTTTGTTATTTCCTTTTAATGAACCTTCATCTGATATGCTTGAATTTTTGAGTATTGATCTCATTATCAGAACTGCTTTCAGCATAGGGTTTAATCTTTTGCACAAACTTCTTTTTCCATTAGCTATAGCAGGTATGAATTTTATGAATGGAATAATAGCTTTAATGGGGCTGACTGGTTTGACAACACTTACTGTCTTGTCTGAACACTCTTATTTTATTGGGTGACCTAACTTGATTTTATCCTCACTAGTTTCAATGTAAACACTGGTTCATTTTGAGAATTTGTGATTTGTTTTACTATCGTGTGGGTTTTAATAGTGTTAGGTTCAGTTTGATTTTGAGTGTGACAGATTCAGGCATGACAGTATAGTTGTCATTGTATGGTGGACGACATGAATTATACACAATCCCTGACATGTCCTTTGGATCCTTTTGAGAATCCAGCATCTCTTGCAGCTTTACTGAAGATTGTTAAAACTTTTCAAGTTTCATTTCAGTAAGGGCTTGGTCAGCTTTAGATTGAGCTAATTTTTCAGATAATAGCTCATTCTCAGCTACAAGAGAATACTTCTCACCATGAAGTTTTTCTATGTCAGAGATGAGAGATTTAATTTTAATTTCAAACTTTTTATTTCTCTCTCTTCATCATCTCTTGACTTTACTTTCTCCTCTTTTATTTTCTCAGCCAATTTGTGGTTATGCTCTCTATAACCTTGAAGTTCATTTATGCACTTATGAGAACAAAGATTGGATTTTACCTCAGATGGCATGGGGGATGGTCCATCATTAATGTGTACCATCAGTGCATGGTTCTGGAATTATGGCTTGACCTCCTCAGCATACATGCTCCAGTCACACACTCCGTCTTGTCTGATCACAAGTGCATTTGCTGAAGGTTGGTTGCTCCCAAAAGCTTGATTGGCCAGTTGAGGTTGAGCTTGAGAAGATTGCTGTTGTTGATGATGATATTGTTGCTGATGATTGAGGGAGGGAATGCTTGAAGACGGTTGATATGATGACTGACTCTGAGAATGTCGTGGAGTATGTTGTTTCTTCTTGGAGCATTACATTCTCTAGAGAAGTGCCCGACCATTCCACAATTGACGCATTTGACTTTGGATTTGTTGTATCCGAGCTTAGTATTTTCATTCAGGCTGAGTTTTTTGCCTTTCCTGAAAAACTTTTTAGCTCTCATGGCAATCATAGCCATTTGCCATTGTAAATCCATCTTCTACATCATCTGGATCCATTTCCTCCAGATCTTCTTGGATTAGATGTGCAGAAGTCAGTCTTCCTCCCAAATATGCCTCAAAACTTGCTACAAAGGCATTATATGTAGCCTTCTGTTCTTCTGTTTTTGATCATCAGTAGGGTGGTAGAGACAGAAGAGAATCCTGTTGATTGATTGGTTGATGTTGATGCTGATGTGATGCTGATGCTGATGCTGATGTGCTGCAAAGAATCCAGTGGTTTTGTGTTGATCTCCAGATGACAGAAAGTCATCCTCTTTAGTGATGAAGGCATTCTCAACAGAATGAGTTTCAGATGGAAACTTATAAGCTTCAACAACTTTTGGTCCTCCAAGATTCCTGCTTCTTTCATCAAGTTCCAGTGCTTCAATTTTTGCAATTATTATGTCAAGAGTGGTACTCTCCAAATCAAGAGTATTTTTCAGCATTGTTACGTTTTGTTTCCAATGCTCTGGAAGACTATGTAACATTTTCTTGTTGAGGTCTTTGATTTGTAAGTCACTCCCATTATCTCCAAATCATTTACTAACTGCACGAATCTGTGCAATTGTTTAGAAATTGATTCCCCTTTGAAATGATGGAAGGTTTCATACTGATTTATCAGTTTGTCTCGGTTGATTTCAGCAACCTCACTACTTCCTTCACACATAATTTGCAAAGCATCCCAACTGCTTTTGCAGTTCCATACTTCTCCAGCCTTTTAAGCACATCCATCTATCTTGAGTGAGTGGATGGAATATGCTTTAAGGTCAATCTTGATATTCTTATAATCGTCATCATCTAGAGTAAGATCTTCAATGGGAATCCTGGTTGTTCTGTAGAGAGCTGCCTGATCAGCTGACAGTGTTATTGGGATGTGGGGACCTTTACATATCGAAATCCAGTAGTCAGGATTTATACCTGTAATATGATTCATAAATCTTATTTTCCATTGTTTGAACTCAGATTTATGTTTCAGCATTGGTGGTTTTGGGGTATGCCCAAGTTCTGGATAACTGTGAGAATCCATTTTATTAGTTGATTTTTAGTATGGATTAGTATGTTTTTAAGTCTATTCAGTGGGTTTAGTCCAAATAATCATTAAAAACGTCTAGTAGATTCAGATCTGATGACTATGATGTCTGTAATCAGTAGTGTCTTTGTATTGTTGTAGGTTGTCGGACTTGTAGTCTGTATGATGTTTTGTGTTCGACTGATTGGTTGAATGAGTGGCTGTTGATGACTATTTCAGGTAGTATTCGGTGTGTAAACTGATTAGAGATGTATAAATACTCTGTTCAGCTACTCAATCACCAGATCTATCGGGTTCAGACCAGATCTGAGTAAGAACTGAGAGCCGTGGCTTTGATACCAATTGACTGGAAAAGATTTGAGAATGATAATCTCAGTTATGTGAATCAATAAGGACCGAATATAGTGATTGAGTTAAAGATTGAGAGGCGGAATCAGACAATCAATGAACATTGAATACATATGATACTCATAAATATGTTTGTATATATTAAATACTTTGATTGATTGATTACAAGAACATTCAATGCAAACAGAACATTCTAGGAACTAAGAATCAAATCAAATTACAGACCAAAGTTACTCCATGTATGAGGTATACTATTCTATTTATAGGCAGACACGTTGCCATTACAAAAGACTAAACTACCCTTACTAAAGCTAGTCTAAGTCTTCATCAGCATTGGCTGTTGATCATCCACATTGACAAATGCAGATGAGTTGACTTCATCAGCATTTCTTGAACCGCATTGAAGTTTGGTCATCCGCATTGGTAAATGCGGATGAACAAAACACTTGTCCGCATTTCTTTGGTAAACCGCATTGGTCAATGCGGATGAACAAATGTATATCCGAATTTATTAACTTGTCATCCGCATTGACAAATGCGGATGACCAACACTTGTATTTTTCTTCTTATTCAGCAGATACTTGTGTTGATCCGCATTTGTTCTTAGACATGAGGGATTCTAGCAGAGCAACCATCCACCACTTGAATTGGCATGTATGATCCTTTCAGGGTGCAACAAATAACTTGAAGCTGCCTGTTCTAGAAATAAATCTAGTAGATTTCTATCTTAGGATTTCCACTCCACACAAAATCACAAAAACAATTTTGTTTTGTAGGTTAAGTTTTGCTAGTTTAAATTTTTTAGTCATTTTAGTTGTATCTGTTGGACTATGGCGTGAAATTCAATTTGGAATTTAATCACGTAAAAAAGTCACGTCTGAGGTGACCACACATGTTTTCAAATGTAAAATGAGTCACGTCTGAGGTGATAAATTGTTTTAAAAGGATCACGTCTGAGGTGATCAAATGTTTTCAAAGTTAAAAGGATCATGTCTGAGATGATCGAATACTCAAAACGTTTAATCAATAAGTTAATTGGTGTAAAATGTTAGATGGTCATAAAGTCAAAATCATGAGTATGACTCATACGCACGACTGTACCATGAGTATGGACCAACCATATGAATGGACCATACTTATGCCCTAGACAGCCAAATGGAGGATGAGTATGAACCATTCACCTGAATGGATTACCAGATTGAGCCGGTCGCCCGAATGGAGCTGTGCGAATGAGTCAGTCGCCCGACTGAAGCCCAGTCGGCCGACTGAATGTGATCGATTGAACCAATCGCATGACTAAGGTCCAATCGCCCAAATGGACAGAGCGAATGGGTCCAGTCGCCCAATTGAAAAGTATAATAGGGCCATAGTCGATCGCATAAACTCATCACCCCCAATCGCCCTAAAATCACATAAACTACCGTTACTCTGGCAAAATTTCGTCAGACCTAATTTGCCTACTTATTTCGATCTTCTGACGTTCTTTGGTGATTATACTGGTATATTGCGGTGAAATCTTGCCAAAATTCCGTTGATTTGACTCCAAAAATCAAGAAATTGGCCCTAACTAGACCTGAGACTAAAATTGGACAAATAACCTAACTAAACTAAGTAAAATGTTGAAATCAAAGTTATTAGGTGCTAAGTTAAGTGATTGTGAGTGTAATGAACCAAAACAGGACATCTAATTTTAAGAATCGGTACAAATTTGAATTTCAGTTGAACGAAGAGTGGGTCATGCGACTGGACACCATGATGAACTCCAATCGCACGACTGAGCTGGCCGAACAACTCAGTCGACCAAATGGATAATACGAATGAGCTCAGTCGGCCGACTGAACCAATCGCAGGCTCAGTCACCCGATTGAACTCAGTCGCATGTTAGGTCAACCGACTGAACTCAGTCGCATGGTTCAATCACATGATTGAACTAGACCGAGTTCAACCAGGTTAATTTGAACTGATTTTTGTTGTGTGGTGATCAAATGTTTATGTGTCTTATGTTACAGATCTATGGCTGATCGGTGGTCCATCAACACTGTTAGGATCTTGTATTTAAACGAAATACAAACTGATTAACGTGTAAACAAACCAAATAGTGCGGAATCCTATTTCATTGGCGATCCATCAGTGAGAACGCATGTAGAAACAATAAGGAATTGAATCTAACGTTAAGAATCGATTAGGAATCGATCTGCAGCGTTCTATGAACTTGGAGTACGAACTTGAGCCTTCTCGACGACTAGGGTATGTCTGGAGTCGAATAGGAATCAATGCTTTTGTTTTTCCACGAATTAGGTGGTATTTATAGGTTAGTATTACTCAATCGGGCGACAGAACCATTAGCATGGTTCATTCGTGCGATTGAGCCATGCGTTTGATCCATTCACACGGCTGAGTGTTTAGTCGTGCGCCTGAGTGAGTCGTATGAAGTTGTTCAGGCGTATGGACTATTTAGGCGCATGGACACTTAGTCGCATGGCCATTCGGACGCATGACCACTGTTGGGGCGCATGGTCCAGTCGGGCGCATGAGAACTTCACTTCACCATGTTTGAGTGTATTCAATATTATAACATTATGCATAACACTTCAAACAATCACAACCTATATAATTACGTCAATATGCGTTAATCAACTCATTAATGAAATATTAAACATTATACACAATCAAACATTCTGTATTCATTAAGTACCCAATAGTTACATAGTGTAAGACATATTACATTCAGATCAGGATCTAGGTACATATATGTATCAACAAACTCCCCTTGGACCTAGATCTATCTAATGTCTTACCTTCTGCATCACCTCTTCATACTTTTGTACTTTTCCTCTCTTGTGACTCCTGCATGTATCTCGAACGCAAAGCAGAGTCTTATTACATTTTGGAATTGGAGTGCTTGTACAATATCTTGCGGGTCATAGAATAGTGACCACTTGTATAATGTGTAGACATCATTATCAGACAAGTTAGTGAGCCATATTGGGTCAAACACCCTGATGGTATCCATTTGTCCCTCTTTATTTAGAACTATGACCGCCTCCCCGGTTCTCCAATCATAGTACCACACCACTTAAAGTGTGGAGTGAAGTGCTGTGGCATTTCCCTGAGAGGGATTCTAGACATTGTTCTTGGGGGACTCCACTTCAGCACTATCTTGGGCTTACTAGTGATGGAGTCAACTTCAGATCGTCTGATATACCTCGTAGGTTGTTGAGGTTTGAAGTTGACCCACCTGGTGTGGTACTCTTTCTTTAGGGCAGCCTCAAACCAGCCTGACATCTTCCTTGGGTCAGCATATAATAACTTCAATTTAGCCAGGTGGTTGAGCTCAAAACCAGGTAGATTCTTTAGATCATGTGGAAATCTAAAGTACTCTATGCCTTTTCCCTCTTTATTGCATAAACATTTAGATCCTCGAAATGTGCCCATGCAATAATCCTGCCTGACACCTTATGATATTTCTACACTCTGTAGAGTTTGGTGTAGACATTCTGTTTAGGAGCTGCGCGTTGGGCTCGGATTTCTTCGAAACAGCAGCCCATTCTGCCTTTCTGATATCACATCGTCGTTTGAGGCTTGGGCTTTTCCTTCAATCTTCTCAGACTCCTCTCCGCTCCATCTGATCCAATACCTCAAATGTATCACTGACTAGGGATTCACCAGATTTGGGACCACATTTCCCTCGTTGTCAGCGTACTGAGGATAGTGCTCTGTTGTGATGTCTTCTATCTCTATCTCATCAATGTCATTTAGCTCTTCTTCACTGGTAGACTCAAAAGTTGGAGCATCCTTAATGATCTCATCTGGGTTCAGCTTGAACATTTCAGCCAGTTGCTCATTTGAAAGATCATGAATTATTTCCCCTTCTTCAGGGTATAACTCACAGATCCTACGATCCCTTGCATATCAACAATCATAGTCAATTGAGTCTTGATCTGTTGAAGGGGAGCAACATCAAATTCGTCCCTTTGAAAGTTTGGATTTTTATCATGAATACGGAATCATCACTTGGTTGCGGTAGAAGAGGAAGCTTGTTGTCCTTGATTCTTTTTGATCTTCTTTCTTGACCCTAGTTGAGGCAGATGCAGGTTGCATCTCCTCCTTCATCATCATCATCCTTCTTCTGTCCTCTTTCAGTTCTTCTTCATCCCTTCATCATCATCACTCACTCTCTTCATCTTCATCCTCATCATCCTCCTCACCTCATCATCACCATCTCCTTCCTTATCTTCAGAGGCCATCTTTAGTTCCTTTGAGCTTGAGCATAATAGACTTTTTAGCATCCTCCAACTCCTCAATCTTCTTTGCTGATATGACTCTATGCTCTTGGAGTTGGGCAATCTCTTCGCTCTGAGCAGCCATTGATGTGCCTGCTGCTCAATCAGCTGATCCTGCTAAGAGATCTGCTGGGATATGAGAGGATCTGCTGGGACTGTGCACTGTGAGATCTGCCAGCTGCGAATCTGCGCAGTCTTCTCGTCATTGGCTGCTAACAGTGCATCACCATACGGTTCAGCGCTGATAGCTGTTCCTCTACCCCAATGGAGGTAGAGGTGATCCATATAGGTGGGTGGGATGTGAAGATGGCCCGGCTTGGTGCTAGTGGTAGTAGTGGTGGCAGTGGTGAAGATTGGGTTAGGTCTAGATGATAGTGGTGGTGATGTAGTTGTGAATGATATGGTGGTGGATGGATATATGTAGTGGTGGGTGGTGTGGTGACAGTGGTAGGGGGTGTGGGAATGGTAGTGGTTGCTGTGCAGGTGTGTCGTGGGGTGGCTGAGGTGGTGATGTTGGTGTGTCTGCGCTTCTTTTTCTTCATGCTGTGGGGCTGAGCCATCCTTTTCTTCCTCGATCCTGTTGAGGAGGATGCTCCCCCTAGAACATGGCTGGACGGCTCTGGAGCATAGGTCGGTCAGCGGCAGTCTCTCCCGATCCACTAGGGCGTTCACCAACTGCCCAAGTCCATGTTTTGTGGGAACGACTTTGCTTCCCACAGTCCTGGTCAATGGCTCCTCATCTGAGTCCTCGTCATCCTCACCAGGTATAAAATCCTGTGAAACCCAGCCGACTCTGCATATCTCCAGTGGGGGCAGCACCGGAGGTGTACTATCAGTTGTTGTCCCCCTAGGTGGAATGGGCATGGTATCTCCAGCATCCCCGTTGTAATCATCATCAGAGTCATCGGAGGGTAGAGCAATCTGCTCAACATCAGCATCACTATCCTCGTGACGCCACCCTCCTCCGAGCTGGCACCACATAGTCCTCACGGGCCAGATGCCCGACAGTCTCCTGACAGAGGGTTTCACCTACTTCTCCCTGTACACCTTCATCGGCCTAAGGTGGTATCATCCATCACCCAAGCACTATGCATCTTCCTTCTCCTTCGGCAGGGAAGGGAGCTTCTGGTCTATAATCATCTGCATGAATCGGGGGTACATGCAGAAGCCTCCTTCCCTTTCCCCTCAATGTTCTCCATTAAGTGGAGAAGATCATCCTGGAGAAGCTAAACGGATGGTTCAGCACCACGCTACATAGGCGTTCTGGATCTGATCTGCAACTCATCAAATCATCACTTCCTGGATGCTATGCACTTCAGCAGTACGTTGAGCAAGGTACTTGAACTGGGACACAGGTTGCTCTTGTTGAGCACCCCCCTGCATTGATGTCCCCAGAGTACTAGCTCGAGAAAACATCCTCTGACAGTAGGGGGTATAGTCTAGTAGGACAGTCAGCACTTCCCCCAACTTGCATCACAATCCTGAGATCTTCCTCTGTGATCTCAATCGCCTCTCCAAAGATAGTACCTGATACAGTGAGGCTCAAAAGATCGGTCCAACTACTGCACCTTCCCAAAAGGCCTGTTGTATAGAACGATATGGAGTACATGGAGCAGATATAGCATGTGCAATTCTCGATCTCCTTAAAAAGGTGAGAATGCCAGAAAAGTCTGAAGCATTCTGGATGTCAAATCTAGATGAACATATATTGTGCTTCGTACTCATTGTCATCGACTTGCCATATGTTACACAATGAATGAAGTAAACATTAGTATCCATTTTCCAAGATTGTCTTGAATCACTTGGACTTGAAAACCTTCTTTTCGGTCATGCGAATGAGGTTGTGCGACTGAGATCAAGTCTTGCGCATTAGCAATGCGACTAAACTCCAGTCGTTGCGAATTAACCCATACATACGACTGAGTGGTGCTACTAGACTCATGCGTATGTAAACTCATGTGGTTACATAGTCGTGTGCAACTGAACTCATACGCATGGTTCAGTCATGCGGTTTAGCTAGTTGCACACATCAGTCGTGCGACTGATGTTCATCAACCTGTCCATTCGCATGTTGTTCTGACTGTCAATTAAAATTCAATTTTTTACCAATTTTGAATTTTAGACTTCTTGCGCTGGTTCATTAGACTCGCAATCCATAGTTTAACACCTAACATCTTTAATTTCATCTGTTTACGTCGTTTAGTTAGGTTATGTGAACACAAATGTTATGGTTTTTCTAAGGAGTCCGATTGTCCAGACTATGTATCAATTTGAGTGATATAACAATGGTTCTACACCGCAAATTACCTGTAAAATCAGTGCAAATGGTCAGTACTCGAGAATCAAGAGTATGGTGATCAAACGAAATTGGGCAGAGTAACGTTAGTAGTGCGAATTAGGGAAATTTTGGAGTGGTGAGTCTCTGCGACCGATTCACCCTCTATTTATACATAGCCAAAATTCAATCGTACGACTGGGCTAATACGCACATTCATTTGAGCGAATGGGCCTCAGTCGTGCGATTGGTTCAGTTGGCCCCCTTCAGTCGTCCGACTGGAGTACAGTCGTGCGACTTACTCATTTGTTCGCTCTGAAACATCCGACTGGTTCATTCGTATGGGCCATTCGGTTGAATGGTCCATACTCATGGTCCATTCGTACGACTAGCTCCCATTCGCATGATATGTCCATACTTATGGTCCATTCGTGCGAATGGGTCATACTTATGAAATTTTCTACATTTCTTACGATTTGCCATTTAAACCTTCTTTAAGCTTTAGAATTAACATTATGCACATTTGATCATCTCAGACATGATCCTTTTTATCTTGTAAAAACTTTTGATCACCTCAGACGTGATCATTTTAAACCCTTTGTCACCTCAGACGTGACCCATTTATCTTTTGAAAACACATGTGGTCATCTCAGACATCACCCTTTTAGGTGAATTAAACCCTTACTGAATTCCAAGATGTAGTCCAACAACAAATAAACTGAAATGACTAAAAAAATAGAAAATTAAACTAAAGTACAAAAATTAAACTTGTTTTAAACTTTTTGTGAGAGGTAGATCCTAAGATAGAAATCTACTCGATTCGTTTCTGGAATAGGCAGCTTCTATTTAGTTTGACCATACCTGGACCAATTCAATTTTGGAATCATACAGGCAAGTCAATCATTTGGGACTTGTTATCAAAAATATTTGATGCTCACTTCGGTTTTCATCCAGAGTCGTTAGCAAATTTAGGAAATCATACTGGTACTATTAGATTCCACATTGATTTGGACTTTCAAGAATTTGTATCAACGATGATTGTCAGTATATTTGTCCTCTTAAATCCATACACAGACTTTTGACACAGATTGGTGATAGTTTAAGGTTATTATTTCAACCAACAGTTGTGGATCCCACGCTATATGATAATCAACATTCCTCAAGAGCTTTTGAGCGGTCTACGGGCATTTTGACAAGAAGAGACTATTCTTAGAGCTTTCAAAGAGAAGCCAATCCTCAGGTCAGCACCATCGCATAGTAGAGAGGCGACAAACAACAATGAATTCTAGAATATCTAGGTTATGCTTATCCTCAGGTCAGTGCCATCGCACAGCAGAGAGACACACATCCTATCTTCTTGTTAGAGCATCATTAATTTCTTTAGCACATAATGCACCAACAACATAAGTTGTTAGCTTGATAGCATTTGCTTTTTTGTGCTTTGCTCTATTTATGGCGTTTACATGCTCGTTAACCCTTATTGGAATATTGTTGACTGTGTTAACCAGTGATAAGAGGGAGCCCACAGTCAGTTGAACAACTTAATTTGATCTTGAGATCAACAGTCAGGTCTAATATTCTATTGTGTTGAATCTATCGACATATCATCTGTGATCTAGCAACCTCTAGGTCTACTTTCATTGTGTTACCTTAGTAGATACTAGTTTTTCTATCATATTTCCTTTTATATTGCTCAGACTACACAGACTTAGACTTTAATTTTGCATCTTTTCTAAATAAATATTAAAGTCCCTCTTGATTTGTTCCTGTGTACTATCATTTTCCAAAGTATTGAATCGGTATCACAGATACGATACCTTCTGTCAGCTAGCCTCTCCTTCTCCTTTTTTTTAATATTACTGGCTGACCTACTCCCCCTAAAATTCTAAAATCATAACCGATTTACATATTTTTGGATTTTAATGGACAGCTAAATAACATGAATTTAATTTAAAACAAAATAGAATAAATAAAGAAAGAAAGATAGACTAAACTGTATCGGACTACACATGATTATCATCAGGAATAACATCACTTTTCTTTTAAACGCCGTTGACCTCTAACAGATATAGAAAACGTGGTTTGTCAAAAGCTTTGTATAGAGGTCAGTGCGTTGAAATCCGTATTTTTTTTTACCACATCGATTAAATCTTTCAAAGCAGTCCCGTATAAAATGATATTTTATACCGATGTGTTGGTCTTAGGATGTTGTACTGGATTTTAGTTACTACAATTGCAGCCGAGTTATCAACATAATAGGAGTATAAGAGAAATTTAAACCGTAATCCCCCATTTGCTGTTGAATCCAAATGATTTGAGAACAGCAACTTGCAGCTACAACATATTCGGCTTCACAGGTTAACAGCGCAACTGAGGTCTGCTTCTTACACTGCCAGGTCACTAATCTCCTCCCAAATAATGGCACCCTGCTGATTTAGACTTGTAATCATCTTGCAGCCCCCGTAATCCGAGTCACTATACGCCGTGAGCTCAAAGTCACCATCATGAGGATACCACAACCCAAGTGTGGGTGGCCCATCAGATAACGAAATATCCGCTTGCCCCGATCAGATGGTTAACCTTGGCCTAGCCTGATATCTAGAACATAGACATGTAGCATACATGATATCAGGTCTAGAGGCAATAAAGGACATGAGAGATCCAATCATTCCTTGGTACATTGTTGCATCTACCAGATCTCCATTTTCATCATGTGCTATATCATGGTTTGTGGCAAGTGGAGTTAAGCTGCAGAAGCATTCTCCATGTCAAACCGACTGAGAATGTCTCCCACATACTTGGTCTGATGTAGAAAAATCCCTTTGGGTGTCTGATCCACCTGTAACCCGAGAAATAATTTCATTTCCCCCATGGCACTCATCTCAAACTCCGCCTTCATTACTACTTCATATTCTTTGTATAACTCTTCGTTCATTGAACCGAAGATTATGTCATCGACATAGATCTGTACTAGCAGTAAGTCTCCATCCTTTTCTTTGATAAACAGTGTGCAGTCAATGACTCCCTGCGAGATCCGTGTTGACACAGATGAGTCGAGAGTTTCTCATACTAGGCCCTTGGAGCTTGATGAAGCACGTATAAGGCCTTGTCAAGTTTGTAAACTCTGTCCCGGATAAGGATCTTCAAATCCCTTGGGTTGACTGACATAAACTGTCTCTCGAATTTCACCATGAAGGAATGCACTCTTCACATCTAAGTGATAGACTTTGATCTTCATATACGATGCATAGGCAAGGAAGATGCGGATGGCTTCCATCCTTGCCACGGCCTGCACAACTTCATTATAATCAATCCCCTCGACTTGTCAAATCCCTGAACTACAGTCGAGCTTTGTTCCTGATAATGACACCTTGGTCATCCTTTTTGCATTTCAAGACCCATTTGGTGCCAATGACCTTAGCACCTTTAGGTCTATCTACCAGTGTCCATACACCTAACTTCTTGAATTGAAGAAGTTCCTCTTGCATGGCACTCACCCATGCCTCATCATTCAGTGCCTCACTAACGTATTTTGGCTCAACCTGCGAGACAAAACATCGATAAGCACTATCGTGAATGTATCCTTTTTCCATTACCGAGGCATAGTCAGCTGAGTACAACTGATTTCTGGTCTGCACTCCTGATCTGACATCCCCAATGACGTTGTCTAGGGGATGATATTCATTTAGACGTGATCCTGGAGTGGTAGGAACAACTACCTTGAGCCAAGATTATGAACATTTGGTTCTGCATCTGAGGTAAGAAGGAGTTTGAGGTTCCGAAGTCGAAGCCATCACTGTTAGATGTTGTGTGGACTTGCAGGAATTGGAACCTGTCTCTCCTGATTGTTCTAGTCATTCGCTTCCACTTCATCTTCTAGGAGGAGTCACTGTTTTTCTAGTGCTCCCCCTGAGTGATGAGATGATTCTCCCTGTGAGCTCGATGATGTTTGATCAAGATATGGTGTATTCAAGATATCATACATTATTCGTGTAGCTGACTCGTCATCACAAGGAGAGATAGGGATGTTGAAGGACTTGAAGAATCCATCATAGTCGAAGAAGTAAGCGGGTCCTTCTCTAGTGGGTGGTGTGGTATATCTCTGAACATCAACATTACACCACACTTCTACTAAACCCGTTGAGTTATTGTAAACTCTCTTGTTCGGTATGTTGTATCCTAGGAAGATCCCTTCCTCAGCCTTCTCGCTGAATTTTCCTTCTTGAGTCTTCTTTAGAAGTGTGCACGGCGCGCCAATTGGTTCGACATACTCCAGATTAGGTTTACGTCATTGTAGTAACTCGTAACAGGTCTTGCTGTGGCGCTTGACTACCAGAACTCGATTTAATGTATAACATGCATTTGCCACTGCCTCGTTCCAGAATTGGATATGCAGTTTCGAGTCTGTTAGCATTGTCCGTGCTGTCTCTATCAAGCTTCTATTCTTCCTCTCAGCAACACCATTCATCTGAGGCGTGTAAGGAGAAGTGAACTGGTGCACAATTCCCTTTCCTTGAAGTAAGCCTCCATCCACTAATTCTTGAATTCAGTCCCGTTGTCTGAGCATAACTGTCTTACCTTCAGCTTGTAGAGAGATTCCAGTGTGGTTACTAATTCCTTGAATGACTTAATGTTTCTGACTTGGACTTCAGAAACATTACCCAGAGAATCTTGAGTGTCATCAGTACCACATAACAATACAAGTCACCAGCAATGCTCTTTGTACTGACTGGACCCAATAGATCCATGTGAAGAAGTTCAAGAGGAAGCTCAATAGAATGAACTTTCTTTTCCTTATGAGTCTTCTTCGTCTGTTTTCCTTTCTTGCATGCGACACAGAATCAGGAAGTTGGAAATTTTTACGTTAACACCTCTCACTAGATCCTTCTGAATCAAGTGATTCATCTTCCGTTGATTTATGTGACCCATTCTCCTATGCCAGGAAATGGAGTCCTTCTCAATAGCTTTTGATAGGAAGCATTAAGCTTCATGATCCGTTGTAGAAGCCGTTGAGAGATCCAAAACATAAAGGTCTTTATATCTTGAAGTAGTCATCAAAACTTGGTCCTCCGGAATCACATAGTCTTTCTTTAGGACGTAACACTTCTTATTGTCGAATATGACTTTAAATCCTTTGTCACATATTCGGGAAACAGAAAGTGAGTTGTTTTGAAGTTGTTGAATGTAGTTCGCTTTATCAAACTTAACTTTCTGATTTCCAACCTCTCTTGGGTTGTGATGTAACCTCCTTTGTTCCCAGCAAACGAAACATGCCCTCCTTTAATCTGTCTAACATTTGATAAGAGAGTGGTGTTCCCTGTCATGTGCCTGGATGCTCCGCTATCAACAATCCACGTGTTAGTCTCAGAATTGTAGCGAACACCCTGCACAGTCAGTGAAAACATTAGTTCATGTCAGGAACCCAATCCTTAACTGGCTTGGGTTTCCCTGAGGCATCACATATCACAAACTCAACCCACGGACCCTTTGAGGTTAAGGATTGATCGGAATTTGGTATGTCCTTATTTTCAGGCACTGAGAAGGTTTTTTCTTTCCATAAACCAGATTTGTGTAAGGCCTGTTTGTGATAAAACGACGACTGGTTGATGGATTCAACTTTGGGTTCATTTGCTTTTTGGAGGCGTCACAGAGTTCTCTTTAGAAGAGCTAGATGTTGAGGTAGAAAGTTCAACTTTCTTCCTCGGTGTCTGGTAATAAGGACAGTGAGATGCTATGTGACCATACTCTCCACAGTTATAGCCGGATCGGCTTTCAACTTTATGGTTTCTATGTTTTGGTGGAGATGTAGATGTCACACTGTTGACCTTATCTTTTTGGACTGAGACACTCTTGGTAGAGGTATGAGTTGGTTTCACAAACTTAATTGATTTTCCTGGTTTACATCTTTGATCTCTTGACCTGGACTGTGACATGATGCACGTGATTGATTAGGTTTTATGGTCCTTTTGGATTCTGGTTTGACTTTTTTGACCCTGACTTTAATTTTACCCTTCAAAATCTTTTTCTAGGTTTACACAAGGCATCTTTCCTATTTCCTTTGAAATGGCCTCCTTCTTTTTAGAGTCAGAATCAAATGATAGACTTATGCAATCTGGATCACTAACCAGAGGAGTGGACACCACGTGATCCTTGATGAGTTATTATTAATTGGTTTACATTTGGTGTTCATCAAGGTCTCAGGTGGTGGTGGAACCACTTTGTATCCCAATCCCTCCCCATTATTCCTCTCTCTTACCAAGTGTTGGACAATGTGTGATGAGCTTGTCCAACTCTGCAGTTTCTGTTTTAAGAATTGACTTCTACTTCTAAAACTGCCTTCTGTTTCTTAGTGTCCTCTAGGGAGTTCAGATAGTACCTAATGTCATTTGCTTGATTAAAAGCAACTACTTGGGTTTCCCTAAGCCGTTTATTCAATAAGTCTATCTTTTCTTTGTAACTGTGCTCGTTTTGTTTCAAGACTCTATTAGCTTCTGTGCATAGTTCCAGGTCCTTTACTAAGCTATTATTATGATCTAATAACCTAGCAAATTTTGAATCGATGCTTTCTCTAAATTTATACATTCTAAGCAAGCATGATTATTAAACAGTTGTAGTGGTACTTACCTGGGATGTAGAAGAAGAATCAGCCATGAGAACAGAGTTTGTTGATTTTAGTTCTGGTGATTCTGACATTGAAGTCGACTTTTCTTCCTCAGGCAGTGGGTTGACAACATTAGCAGTGTCTTCAGAATTTGACATCGCGATCTCTACTGCTATATCTCCTTCACTTGCAGAATCGTTATCAATGTCTTCCACACTAGCTATATTGGACTCTCCTGGTGAGACGAATCAGAAGCTCCAGTCCTGTCCCTCATCCTCATTTGCAGTCAAAGCTTTGGGGTCCTTGTTTGATGAGTAGAACTACTAGATGTGGACTTGTCCTCATGATTGAAGGACGAGAATGGATTCCCATTTCCAGTCTTCTTAGGCTTCACACATTCTTTTGAAGTGTCCCTTTTCGCCACAGTTGAAGCAGGTCACCTTGGTCTTGTCAAAGTCAAAATAGTGTCCTTAGTAGCAACCAAGTTTTGTCCGGTCTTCTTCAAGAACATCTTTGCTCTCGTACAGCACTTGCTAAGGCCCACATAATATCCATCCTTTCCAGTTCAGTCTCATCAACCTGCTCATAGTCCTCATCTGCCAGATGGTAGTTTCCAATTTTCCCAACAACAAGTCCATCATAGGACTGGACCACTGCTGCCAAGAGATCCATGTGCTCTCGAGCTACTTCTACTGTCATGTTACCGAAATACTCAATCTTCAGTCGTGTAGCATTTGCTTCAGATCCAATATATTGGGTACTAGAAGACCCTGACGTATCTGTTCCTGAAGGAGGACTTGTGAAAGACTAGATGAGTTTGACACAAAGGCAGTCTGAAGAGGTGCTCCAAACGTCTTAACTTGAGGAGTGGCATTGTACAAAGCTGGATTCTGAGTATACGAAGACTTCTGAGCTCCATACTTCATCCTTAGTGCTTCTTCTTGCAGCTTTAGTATGAAATCATTGATGTCCAACTTTGATAGCAATCCATTCTGTCTCAGATTTGAAACAAAAAGAGCCCAACTTTTGGCAACCCGTCTGCAAAATTGACACTTTATCTTCCATGGTAGTTGTGACACCATGTGTGTGCAGCTTGCTCATCGAATGGTAGAATCTATCAATGACATCGTCTAAACTCTCATTTCCCATCGATGAAAAGTTGTCAAATTCTTTCTTCAAATCCTTAGCTTTAATGGCCTTCAACGAAGCATTCCCGTCATATCTTTTCTCCAGCTCATCCCATAATATCTTGGCTTGCTTATTCTCTGAGAATTGGTGAAAAATATCCTTAGGGATACACTGTGTTAGCAATGCATATACTCTCTTTTCATCATTATATTAACTTTATGTCATCAGTCATTCCTCTAGAGTAAGTTTCACCCCATCGGCTCCCACCGGCATACTGTATCCAGTCAATAGCTTCCCACATATTTGGATCCACTCCATTGAGGTAGATCTCAAAACGTTGTTCTAGTGGGGAAACTCATCTAATGTTATAAGCTTCGGGGGTTTATTATGGTTCCCCACCTCACTCTCTAGTAGCAGTAAGTTCTGAATCCGTGAGTCCTTCCCAACTGTAAACGCTGACAACTAATCCTCCATCTTGATTAAATTTAAGTCTCTTAAACAATCTATTAACTGGTGCGAATGGAGCAATGCGAATGGGCTACCCGTGCGAATGAAACTATGCGTATGAACAATGCGACCAGTAGACATAGTCGTACGAATGAAGATGCGACTGAGTCCAATCGTACGTCTGGGGATGCGAATAAAGTCCAGTCGTGCGATTGGGTCAATCGTCGAACTGAAGCTGCTGTTTTTCAAAATTTTCTAGGTTTAACGTGCTTTGGCCGTAAAAAACCAAATTTTCACCAATCCTAATCGCCTTATGCCGTAGAAACCAAAACTTGATGAGCAGGGGACGTCCAAGACAACTTTTGACACAAAAAGATTGCTTTTTAGTGAAAAACACACCCTTTGTATCAAAATTTATTGAATCACACGTAATCAAGAGCCAAAGCTATGACACCACTGTTAGGATCTTGTATTTAAATGAAATACAAGCTGATTAACGTGTAAACCAAACCAAATAGTGCGGAATCCTATTTGATTGGCGATCCAATCAGTGAGAAAACATGTAGAAACAATAAGGAATTGAATCTAACGTTAAGAATCGATTAGGAATCGATCTGCAGCGTTCTATGAACTTGGAGTACGAACTTCGAGGCTTCTCGATGACCAGGGTATGTCTGGAGTCGAATAGGAATCAATGCTTTTGTTTTTCCATGAATTAGGTGGTATTTATAGGTTAGTATTGCTCAATCGGGCGACTGAACCATTAGCATGGTTCATTCGTGCGATTGAGCCATGCATTTGATCCATTCGCACGGCTGAGTGTTCAATGGTGCGCCTGAGTCAGTCGCATGAAGTTGTTCAGGCGTATGGACTATTTAGGCGCATGGACACTTAGTCGCATGTCCATTCAGACGCATGACCACTGTTGGGGCGCATGGTCTAGTCGGACGCATAAGAACTTCACTTCACCAAGTTTGAGTGTATTCAATATTATAACATTATGCATAACACTTCAAACAATCACAAACCTATATAATTACGTCAATATGCGTTAATCAACTCATTAATGAAATATTAAACATTATAAACACAACCAAACATTCTGTATTTCATTAAGTACCCAATAGTTACATAGTGTAAGACATATTACATTCAGATCAGGATCTAGGTACATATATGTATCAACAAACACCAAGCACACATTTGTCTTCATTTGGTCGCCACAACTCAGAACGGTGCCGAGTTTGCTGGGATCATTGCGTTCCTAAACAGATCCTGGATCCACAGAGCTATATCCACACCGTGCACTCCTTATAGGTCTATACAACAGGCCTTCTGGGAGGGGGCATCGATGATCGTTCAGATGAGCCCTACAACATCCGTAGTACTATTTTTGGTCAGACTATCGAGGTTACTCTGATGTGTACAGAGTACTCACTCTGGGTGACGATGCTGATCACCTAACCAGGTTACACCCTCTGACAGTGAGAGGGTGCTTCATCAGGATGAAGTACGCTGGGGATATAAATGCAGGTATGTTGAACAAGAGCAACCTGTGTCCCTAGTACAAGTACTTAGCACATGTGATACTTAAGTGCTTAGCTTCGAGGAGGGGTGGTTTTGATGATCTTTCAGACCAGATTCAGAATGCCTACGTGGCACTGGTGCTGAACCACCCCTTCAGCTTCTCGAGCATGATATTCTCCTACCTTATAAAGAACCTTGAGGCCAAGGGCAAGGAGGGCTTTTGCATGTATCCAAGGTTCTTATAGATAATTATTGATGAGAAGCTTCCTACCTTGCCCATGGAGAGCCACGATGTTGTGTCGCTTGAGATTATGGATGACACGACCTTGGCCGCAAGAAGGTCTACAGGGGGAAGCAAGTCAAGCCCCTTGTGAAGAGACTCTTCAGGCATCTGGCCCAGGTTGATTACATGGTACCGGCTAGGCGAAAGTGTGTCACCATGTGGAGAGTGACTCAATTGTGAGCAAATTGCTCTTCCATCTGATGACTCTGATGATGATGGTGACACCAGCGGAGACTCTAGGCCTGCTTCTACTAGGGGACCCACTACCAATGTTACACACTCACCCCTTACTCATACAGAAGGCACCACTGCCAGCTTTCACTAGGATTTCTGTCCTCCCGATGGGGAGGGAGAGAGTGATGAGGAACCTTTGACCAGGACAGTGGGCAGTCGTGTGGTTGCTATAGAGCACGGGTTAGAGACGGTTGGAGGACGCCAAGCGGCGTCTGGGGAGACTACTAATGATCCCACTTTTACCCCAAACCAGCTCAGAGTCCTAGGGGGAGCATCCACCTCGAGGGGCACGAGGAAGAAAAGGATGGCTCAGCCTCATGGGATGAAGTCAAAGAGAAGGAGGATGACTTCATCACTACCACAACAACAACATCCATTACCACCACTCCACCTACCTCCACTACCACTATTCCACCCACTACCACAGCCACAACCCCCACTACCACTACCACACCCACTCCACTACCACACACCCACCCACAACCCACCACCACTACTACCACAAATCACCACCCACTCATATACCACCCCTAATATTCACCACTGCCACCACCACCACTACCCACCAAGCCGGACCATCATCCCACCCTACATTTCACACAGGTTCATCTCTACCCCCCATTAGGGTAGAGGAACAGTTGTCAGCACTCAATCATATGGTGTTGAAGCTGTTAGCTGTTGATGAGGAGAATACTGCACAACTATATCAGCTTGTGGAGCTAAACGCTACCCAAGCACGGTAGATCTCACAGCAGCTGAGCAAATTTCCCAACTCCAGGAGAAAAATGTCCACTCATCAAAGATGATAGAGGAGTTGGAGGCTTCGAAAAAGACCATCATGCTCAGCTCAAGGCTCAAAGGATGAGCAACTCAAGATAAGAGAAGAAAAAGAAGATGATGATGATGATGATGATGATGATGATGATGATGATGATGACGATGATGATGATGGTGAAGATGATGATAGTGATAATGATGAGGCAAGTGAGAAGGAAGAGACAAGGGAAGGGCAGAACAGTGATGATGATGAAGAAGAGATACAGTTGCATCTACATCAGCTCAAGGTCAGGTGAGACATACAAAGAGAACTCAAGACCAAGGAGCCTCATCTTCTGCCCTCCTACTGACGCATCGGCTATTCAGGGGAAAAGTAATGTTTAGATTTTTATGTACTTGAAAACTTTGTAATTGAATTTTAATTAATGTTATGTAATTAATGTTTATGTCTATAATTGATGTTTACTGTTTTGATTATTGACTAATGGTTGATGTGTTATATGTTTTAAATCAACAGCAGATCCAAATTTTCAAGGAGATGATACGACGTTGCTCCCCTTCAGCAGATCAAGACTTAACTCACAATGATTCTTGATCTGCAATGGATAGTTAGGAGATCTGTGAGTTACACTCCCGAGAAGGAGAAATAATTCATGATCTCACTGATGAGCAATTGGCCGAAATGTTTCGACTGAATCCTGATGAGATAGTGAAGAATGCTCCAACAGTAAACGTGGAAAGTGATGATGAGCTAAATGACATCGACAAGATAGAGATTGAAGATGTCACGACCCACATTATCCAGAGTATACTAACAACGAAGGAAATGCGTTCCCAATCTAGGAGACACCCTTGTCAGTGATACATTCGAAACTCTGGATCAAACGGAGCAGTAGTTGGAGAAGGACAAAGAGAAAGCCCAAGCCTCAGACGCCAATGTCAACATCAGAAAGGCTGAATGGGCAGCATGTTTTGCAGAACTCAGAGCCCAGCGCAGTGCTCTAAAGTCAAATGTCTACACCAACTCTATAAAGTGAAGAAGCATCACAAGGTGTAAGGCAAAATTATAGCTTGGGCCTATTTTGAAGATCTTAAAGTTTATGATGTAAAAAGAGGGAAGGGGATCGAGTACTTTAGATTCCCACATGATCTGAAGACTCTTCTGGGATTTGAGCTTAACCAGTTAGCAAAATTGAAATTGCTATATGCTAACCCATGTAAGATGTCAGGCTGGTTTGAAGCTGCTTTAAACAGAGAGTACCACACCAGGTGGGTCAACTTCAAACCTCAACAACCAATGAGGTATATCAGGAGATCTGAAGTTGATGCCATTACTAGAAAACCAAAAATAGTGCTGAAGTAGAGTCCTCCATGCATGATGTCTAGAATCCCACTACGGGAAATGCCACAGGACTTCACTCCACACTTCAAGTGGTGGTACTAAGATTGGAGAATAGGTGAGGCGGTCATCATGTTAAACAGAATGGAAGATAGAAACTATCAGGGTGTTTGACCCCATGTGGCTCACTAACTTGTCGGCTGATGATGTTTACACCTTATACAAGTGGCCACTATTCTATGATGCGTAAGATATTGTACAAGCCCTCCAATTCCAAAACGTGATCAGACTTTGATTTGTATTTGAAATACATGCAGAAGTTACAAGAGAGGAGAAGTACAAGAAATATGAGGAGCTTATGAAGAATGTAAGACAATAGATGTTACTAGGTCCAAGGGGGAGTTTGTAGATACATGTGTACCTAGTTTATGAGCTTAATGTAATATGACTTTATTGTTTTACACATATGTAATTGAATGGGTACTTAATGAAATACAATGTGCGGTGGTGCTTATAATGTTTATTATTTCATTGATTAGTAGATTAACGCTTATTGAACTGACTATAGAGTTTGTGGTTGTTTAAATTAATCTTAGTAATGTTAACGATTAATAAATATATTCAACTTAGAATATAAAGTTCTCATGTGAATTGTGACATCCATCATCTTTATTAACTCCTTATGTGGATATCATACTTGCTATCCTCTTTATGCTTGTGCTTTCTTCGTGAACGTGTGCTATGCTTGAAACTTTCACAAAATTTCATTATTATTAACACTAAATAAATCATTTTTATAAAAATCATTGTCATTAATAAAAACCATTTTTAAGTCTCAAAATATCATTAAATACATTTTAACACTAATAAATGAACACTTTAAATTCTTTTCAACCGAAACAAACTTTGGAAACCGGGGGCTAAGTGCAGGGACTAAAATGACATTTTGCAAACTTGGGAGGGTTATAAAAAACCCCTTTTCCTAGCCCTTCTTCATTTCTCAACTTTTCTTCTTCATTCTTCTTTAACTTCACATCGTCTCTTCTTAGCACCAAAACCGCCCGTTTCGTCTTTGTTTTCATTCGTCAGACTTCATCTACAACCTAGTCTACTCCATCCTGCAGGTAGACGACCTGGTTGTCCCTTTTTGCTCGTTTTAATGTTGTCATTTCTAGGGTTCGGGTGTTCGGGTTCAACCTGAACACAAGAGGTCGTTGTGGTTGCGTGTGATGTCTTTAGGCATGGCTTCTTATTTGTGTGTGGTTTGTAGTGTGTTCGAAAGTTTCTTGTTATGTAAAACTCGTGCCGGGGACAGCCGAAAGGCTGCTCTGCACTTTAGCAGCGCGAACCTGTAGTTCAGGCGCCTGGGTCTGTCATGCAACTGAGCCGGTGCGACTGGGGTGAGTCGTGCGACTGTGTACATTCGGGGACTGAGTATTGCGACGGGGATATGTTCATGCAACTGAGTCATGCGACGAATGAATATGTGGTTAGGATCTCAGCATCTAGTTTGATCAATTAGATTGGATTTGCAGCGGAATGAGCCCACGAATTAACAAATTTAAACAAGAACACACGAAATTTATCAATGAAACAGTGTTTGTTATAGAGAGAGAATTTCTGCCAAAAGGAATATATTCATTCAATACACGCTTCGGCTGGCTTCACGCATCGTTACAATTAGGTCATCTTTCCTTTTATAAGGGAAGCTGACGTCAGCTGATGTCACTTGACAGTGACATCTAACTGTTATTTAACTACTGAAAGTTAACACAACTACTGAAGATGTCAAACAGCTGACATCTTCTTACAAAAATACCAAGTGTTAACTATCACTACAACTACTGAAAAGAAACTACTGAAACAACAACGACTGAAGAACATGCTCTTCAGTCTTTTACAAGTACTGAAATAGAAAAGAAAACTACTGAAAGGAAACCATCACAACAACTGAAGAATGCTTCTTCAGCTGTTGTGACAAACTCTGAAGGCTTCAGTACTTGGACTTCTTGAACTTCAGTTGTTGTCATCAGCTGATGTCTTCAGTCTTTGTACTTCTGTTTAGCTGTTGATCTTCAGTACTTTAGTCTTCAGCTGTTGATCTTCAGACTTTGGTCTTCAGCTGTTGAAGTCTTCAGTACTTTAGTCTTCAGCTGTTGATCTTCAGACTTTGGTCTTCAGCTGTTGAAGTCTTCAGCTGTGATCTTCAGAATGGTCTTCAGTGTAAGTCTTCAGTACTTAGTCTTCAGCTGTTGATCTTCAGACTTTGGTCTTCAGCTGTTGAAGTCTTCAGTACTTTAGTCTTCAGCTGTTGATCTTCAGACTTTGTCAAACAGCTGATCAAGTCTTCAGCAGTTGTTGTGATGTCTTGTGGGACTTAAAGGTTTTTCTGATCTGGCTCATTGGTTCTTTTGGTCCAACAAACTCCCCCTGAACCAATGCAGCCAAAACCTTTAAGCTTATTGAAGATGTCCCACTTATTATGGCAGAAAGATTGGTCTTTTTGTCTTCTAGATCAGCTCAGAAGTGACCCTTGTAAGCACAGGCCTGGGAAGAAGTCTCAATGATCTGTTTGACAAAGGATGGATGGGAACTCTGTCTTGGGGAACTGGACACAGAGCTGTTACCCCATCCATGAGATCTACTTCCCAACTATGAGTCTGTAAGACTCCCTTGTATAGGCCTCAAGGAAGATTACTTGTTCCTCCATGGTAAGCTCTTCTGCTTCTCCTTCAAAGAGTGACTCTGGCCCATAATACTCAGAGAGGTATTTGACCTGCTTCCCATTTTTTAGTTCCACAGTTGTTATGACTCTATATGCGAATTCATCTGGGTGAATACCCTCTAAGAACAACTGGAGCTCATTCTTTCTAACTTCCTCAAGCCTCCTATACACTAACCCCTTTTTCACCACTTTATTCTCCAGCATCTTTTGTGGGGTCAGTTTAGCTTTATAGGCTTTCTTGAAGTCATCTAGGATCTCCCAAGGTGATACTACAAAGGCCAGTGAGATCACTTCATCTACAATCTTTACTTGGCCAATGTATCTCTGTGGAATATTTTCTTTTGAATCCTATGAGACACCCTGGGATCAGGCCAAATCCTCACTCTCTCTTTTTGATATTGAAAGGTATGTCTGAGAGTGTATAATCTCTGAGCATGTTTCTTCATATTGATGATTGAAGATGTGGCAGCGTATGCTTTGTCGACTCTTCTCAACAGTTCCTCATCATGTTGTTGTGAAGCTCTTCTTCTTCTAACTTCACTTTCACAATTTGCCTTTGAGATTCAGGAGTAATTGTTGGAGGGTGACTTATGGCCTTAGGCAACTGTATAACAGCTGAGATTGGCAGCCTGTCTTCTTCATCATTATCTTCTTCTTCCTCTTCTAGCCTCAGTACCCTTCTCTTCCTCTTCTGGGGTACATCATCGGCTATTGGTTTGTGGGTAAGGGAATTGGTGGTTTGTGGTTGTGGTGGTTTTGGTGTGGGAATTTTGACAGGCTGTTCTAGCATTTTGGATGTAAGTGAGGCTTTAGATTGTTTGACCAGTTCAGTCCTGCTCCCAGCACCAGCTTCATTCAAGGCTTCAATGACCAGCCCTTTGGTATATACTTCAGACGAACAGATCTTGGTGGTTATTGCCAAGATGCTGTCCCTGGACCATGACTTGATTTCAATCAATGATCTTCCAAGATACTTAGCTATGAACCTGATCATGATTTCCAGCCTTTCCCTTTCCAACACACTGTAACTTGCCCATCTTGCTTGGATTTCTTCAATCTCCAATCTTCTAATTTCTGAGTCAAGTTTTTCAGTGTCATGACCTTGCCTAAACAGCTGATCAATGATGTTATCCATTGATCGGCTGTGTTGGGCATCAGCCTCCTTCACCATTTTCTCCAACTCCTTCTCCTTCTTTCCACTCTTCCTTTTCTTGTATGTGACATGAAAGTCTTTAGTACTTTCAGTCACTTTCTCCATTTCAGCTTCCTTCTCCTTCTCCTTCTCAGTCTCTACACCCAACTCCTTCTCATTTTCCACCTCTATCTCTTTTCTTTCTCTTTCCCATCTTCAATCCTCTTTCGTTTTGCTTTCACTGACTGAATCTCCCCTTTTTGTTGCATTGGTTGCAAGGGTTTGATTGTCAGAAAGCCTTTTGCTCACAACTTCCTCTATCAAGGGTTGGATAACCGAGGGAAGCCTCTCATCAAGGGTTTTAATCACTATATCAGTGATAATTGGTGTGATGAGAGGTAAGGAATTTGAAAGATAGCAGCTATTTGCTCAGGGGGGTTCTGTCCTGAGAGATAGTGCCAGAAGTAGAGGCAGGTGGCTGAGTGTTTTGGAGTGGCTCTGTGTATAAGAGACCTTCAGAGGAAGGTGCCATCTGTTGGTGTATTGGGGCAGATGGACTTAGATCCTGAGACATTTTGGCAATCAGCTCGTTGAGTCTGCTTACCTCATTCTCTAGGATGGTATTTTGGGCTAAAACATCATAGAAGAAGCCCAGGTCATCATCAGTGTTTGCTGAATCACCTGACCTCCTGATAGAATCAGGATGTACATGCTCTGAGTGTAGATCAGTATCAGCATGTGCCCCTTGTTCTTGGTACTGGGGACTTCCTGCCTCAGGACTATGTCCTTCATTGGCAGTTGCCTCTGGTGAGGTCTTATGGATGTTACCAACTGCATCCTGATCATATGCTGAAGCAGGAGAAGTGGCAGCCTCACCAGATGTTCTAATCTCCGTTTCTACACTTGGAGATGGAACAGTGTAACCCCTGTGCTGTGGGTTATCAGAAGCATTTTGATCCTCCCCCTCAATTGTTGAGGCTATCCCAGTTTGATTGGTATCTGGGGAGGGGGTGAGGAATGCAACTGACTCAGCACTTTTGCAACTATTATGGTAGGACTTTGGGGGGCGGTTGCAGTGGGAGATGGTGTAGAAGCAGTATGCACCGGGGAGAGTGGTGCGTTTCAATGGCAACCTCCTCAAATGAGGAAGGTTCCAGATGTATAGGTGCCCCGAATGTGGTTGCTGCAGGCTCCTGTTGAGAGGAAGCCTGAGCGGTTGAGGTTGGGTGAGTACTTGTAGCTACTGGGGGATTATGGCCAGTAGATATCCTGCGTTTGTGTTGCAGGGACATCCTCAGGGGACTCATTTCCCTGAGTAGCCGTTTGGGATTCTTGTGTTTGGGTTTGGTGGGGACTTTGGATTTGGAGGTGGTGGCTGTGGGTTCCAGCTGCGTGGGTTTTCGCAGCTTGGCAGCCTGTTTGAGTGACTGGTCTGAGTTGTGCCTGGAGTATACCTCAGGCAATACAGCCATGGCAGGGACTCCAAGGCCAACAAGTCCCTCACAGCTGGTCTATAAGAGACTGGATATAATATCCATCGGTGCAAAGGGTGGTTCTTCCAGAACTGAATTTAGGGATTCGCATAAATGGTAGTTGATAAAGACAAGGCCATTTGTATGGAGAATGGACCATTAGATCAATGGCAGTCATCAACTTCGTCCAGAAGGGTGATGTGGTAAGGTAGGGCAAACATAGTTGTGCCCTTGTTTAAGCTGGTGGTCATCCATTAGGGTGAGAGAGGTCGGAGTGATGAACCTTAGGTTTGAGATAATGAGAGCTCTGTAGGATTAGGTAGTTATAGGGTATGGGTTATAAAACAACTGAAGGGTTGGTTTAAATCATCAGTTGTTTTAAACGACTGATGACATGGTATTAACCTTCAGAGGTTGAAACAACTGAAGCTTGGTTTTTAGGCATCAGCAGTATTAAAACTATTTGAGAAAAACCATGGTTTTGGCTTTAGATGTTGGAAAACAACTGAAGGTTTGGTGTTAATCATCAGTAGTTTTAAACTACTGAAGACATGGTTAACCTTCAGAGGTTGAAACAACTGAAGACTTGGTGTTAGTCATCAGTAGTTGTGAAACTACTGAAGACATGTTTTGTCATCAGTGTTGTAAACAATGAAGGACTTGGTGTTAGTCATCAGTAGTTGTGAAACTACTGAAGACATGGTTTGTCATCAGTTGTTGTAAACGACTGAAGACTTGGTGTTAGTCATCAGTAGTTGTGAAACTACTGAAGACATGGTTTTGCTTCAGTTGTTTAAGATGAAACAGCAGTTGTAAAACGACTGAAGAGAAAATTCCCATCAGTAGTTTTCGTCAATTCTTAGCTTTTCAGCTGTTTCATACTGTCCTCAACACTTACTCATCAGACTTTTTAGCTGTTTTCAGTATTTCATAGGACATCAGTACTTATCTGTTTTTACTGACATCAGTAGTTATAACTGCATCAGTTCTTTTAACAGAATCAGTACATATTTGTGAGATGTTTACTAATGATCATCAGTACTTGTTTACTGAGATCATCAGTAGTTGTCACTTATTCTAGCTGCAGCATACCAAGCCTTAACACTAGGTTTTGGAAAGTTGAACTATCCAAAGGCTTAGTAAAAATGTCTGCAAGCTCATCAGCACTAGGCACAAACTTTGGATCAATCAGACCTTTTTCAAAACAGTCCCTAATAAAATGGTGTCTGATCTCTATATGTTTGGTCCTAGAATGCTGGACAGGATTCTTGACAATGCAAAGAGCTGAAGCACTGTCCATTAATAATGGAGTCTTAGTCTCTGTAATGCCATAATCCAAAAGTTGGTTCTGAAGCCAGAGTACCTGAGATGTACAACTTGCAGCAGCAATGTACTCTGCTTCAGCAGTGGATGTAGCAACAGATGTTTGTTTCTTACTCTGCCAAGAAATCAAACAGTTGCCTAGGAATTGACATCCACCAGAAGTTGACTTTCTGGTTAACTTACACCCTGCATAGTCACTATCAGAAAAAGCAACTAATTTGCAAGAGTGTCCAGTGGAATACCATAAACCTAGAGATTGTGTACCTTGCAGATATCTAAAGATCCTCTTGACTGCAATCAAATGAGACTCTTTAGGAGCAGCCTGAAATCTAGCACAAACACAAGTTGCAAACATGATATCTGGTCTAGAAGCTGTTAAGTACATCAAGGACCCAATCATACATCTGTAAAGTGTTTCATCAACAGCTTTACCTTTTGATCTGCATCCAGTTGAGTGGTGTGGCACATGGGAGTAGAACAGGGCTTACAGTTTTGTAAATCAAACTTATTCAAAAGATCTTTTGTATATTTAGACTGATGAATGAAAGTCCCATCAGCCTTTTGTTTGATTTGCAATCCTAGAAAGAACTGTAATTCTCCCATTGCACTCATTTCAAACTTCTTTGCATTAAATTGGTAAAATCATCACACAACTGGGGATCAGAGGATGCAAAAATAATATCATCAACATAAATTTGAACAAGTAGCTTATGCTCATCCACCTTCTTAATGAACAAAGTTTTATCTATGGAGCCTCTAGTGAAATTATTTTGAAGAAGAAAATTTGATAATGTCTCATACCAGGCTCTAGGAGCTTGTTTCAACCCATAAAGAGCCTTATCAAGCTTGTATACCCAATCTGGATGTTTATTATCCTCAAAACCTGGTGGTTGACACACATAAACCTCTTCTTTTATTTTACCATATAAAAATGCACTTTAACATCCATTTGAAAAACTTTAAGATTGTGGAATACAGCATAGGCTAAGAACAATCTAATTGCCTCCAATCTGGCTACAGGAGCAAAGGTTTCATCATAATCAATACCTTCTTCTGTGCAAAACCCTGAACAACCAGTCTGGCCTTGTTCTTAACAATAAGCCCATTTTCATCTGTTTTATTCCTAAACACCCATTTAGTGCCTATTGCACACTTACCTGGGGGTAGAGGAACCAGTTCCCACACTTGCTACTTGTTGAACTGAAGTAGCTCAAGCTGCATGGCTTCAACCCATCCATTGTCCCTAAAGCAATGTGATAGTTCTTTGGCTCTTGCTGACTAATGAAGAGAGCATAGAAGCAGAATTGGACAATTGACTTCTTGTTGAAACTCCAGCATTGATATCACCAATGATTTGAGACATTGGGTGATTCTTCAGCTCTTGATAAACAATGAGATCTGTGCAAGTGTTTGTAGGACCTTCAGCAGCAGATGGTGATGCAGACTCTTGAAACCAAGAATGAGATGGTAAATCAAAAGATGTAGAGGAATCAGAGATCTCATCAGCATTTGTTGTGGATGGAACTGCTGAAGCTACAGGAACATCAAGTTTAGTGGACTCAGGCAGTTGATCACTAAACTTGAATAGGTGAGTATTGATATTATCATCATCATCAATACCACCAGGTGGAGAACTGTTGACAGGAGCAACAGCTGAAGCCTGATAAGGAACATATTGCAGTATGTCCAAAACTCCACAGGGTTTTGTGGAATCTTGTCCTTTGGAGATTCATTAAACTTCACATGCAGAGTCTCTTCAACTATCTTTGTTCTGCAGTTGAAGACTCTGTATGCCTTGCAAGTAGATGAATAAACAAAAATACCCTGCATCCACCTTAGGATCAAATTTGTGGAGTTGATCCTTTGTGTTGAGAATGAAACAAGGACACCCAAAGGCTCTGAAAAATGAAATTAGAGGAGCCAAATGATGTAGAACTTCATATGGAGTCTTCATCAACCTCTGATTTACTAAGGCTCTATTCTGCACATAGCAAGCTGTGTTAACAGCTTCAGCCCAAAAGGTCAGTGGCAAACCAGAGTCAGCCAACATGGACCTTGCAGCTTCAATTAGGGTCCTGTTCTTTCTCTCTACTACTCCATTTTGTTCTGGAGTCCTTGGGATGCTAAACTGCCTCTTGATTCCCTTTGAGAGATAAAAATCATCAAGTGTATGGTTTCTGAATTCTGTTCCATTATCACTTCTGATACACTTGACAGATAGGGAATACTGCTTCTCAACATACAACACAAAGTTTATAATCGTCTGAGCAGCCTCATCCTTTGAATGCAAGAAGAAAGTCCATACAAATCTGGAGTAATCATCCACAATTACCAGACAGTATTTCTTCTTTGCCATACTCATTACTCTCACAGGACCAAAGATATCCATGTGTAGTAATTGCAAGCAGGCAATGGACTTAGGTTCTTCAATAGGAGGGAATGAGACTTTGTGTTGTTTTCCTTTCAAACAAGCAGTGCAGTTGTCTTCACATCTGAACTCCTTCATAGGCAATCCCCTTACTAAACCATGATGTATCAGCTGATTCAAGTTTTTAAGATTCACATGACCCAGCCTTCTATGCCATAGAATAGATTCTTGAGGAGAAGCCTTGGAAAATAGGCAAGGATGGCCTTTGAGATCTATTTTCTTGGAAAGATCTAAGGCATACACTCTTCCTGTCCTGTTGGCCCTCAGGAGAGTGTGATCATCCAACACCTTATCAATCAAACTCAGAACTTTGGATGACAGAATCCTGCAGTTCTGACTGGTGAAAAGAGCAACATGGCCTTTATCACACATTTGACTGACACTCAAGAGATTGTACTTGAGATTCTCCACATGGTTAACATCATCAAACCTTATTTCCCCATTGGAGACAAAGCCTTTGCCAATGATGTAACCCTTAGCATCATTGCCAAAAGAAACAACCCCTTCTTTCCTTGAGAGTAATCATGAAGAAGAGAGTTGTTCCCTGTCATATGCATAGATCCTCCACTGTCTACATACCAGATGCTACTGTGGCATGCTGAAGAACCCTGCAATCATAATAAATTAGTTAGTTTTTGAGACCCAAACCTTTTTGGTTTTGGGTCTGTTCACATCAACAGATGGTAAACTAACAGATTTGCTATGAAGAACAGCCTGAGGGGATGGAGATGGTGAAGAAGAAGAATCCTTTGGCATGGATTTTCTTCTCTGTGGTTTCAGCACAGGAGCATCTATTGGTTGACTCTCCCAATAGATGTTGAACCATCATAACAAGTTGTGTCTGATTCTGTGATAAAGCCTTCAGCTCATCAGACACATTAGTGCTTGAGATTGATGGATTCCTGTGTTGTACCATCTCCCTTTGAGCAACCTCAGCTGTTGCCTGATTAACCCTTCCTTTTGGATTTCTTTTGGATTTTGGGTTACAGGTTTTGATGTTGCTGGTACAAACTTGGTTTCAAACTCAGTTTTCATTTTATCCATTTTCTTTTAATGTTCTCATTGTGTTTGAGTTTGGAGCCCTTTTTATACCAGCAATCATCAGTAAGATGATTGAATAAGCCACATATTTCACATGGCTTTTTCTTCATCTTAAGTTGATCATCTGCTGAAGAAGATGAAACTACTGAAGACTTATTCTTCAGCAGTTTGCGACCAGTACTAGCAGTTTTCTTCCTTGCAGTACATGCTTTCTTGATATCTTCTTCAGTAGTTTTCCACCCTTTCTACTGGCAGTTTTCTTTCCTTTAGTACATGCAGTAGTTTGGGTTTGTTCTCCAGGTGTTATGACTTGCTCTTTAGTACTTTCAGTACTTTGTGAAATACCACCTGGAGTGATCAACCTTTTGATCATGTGAGTGTCAGCATTTGAACCATCAACATCAGCTGATAGGTTTTGGGAGGAATTAATGCTGACTCCAACCTCTGATGGTGTTGTATCAGATAGTAGATCACATGATGAAAAGGATTGGTTATTGCTTTCTCCATCAGATTCTACCTCTGCTCTGGGAGTAAAATCTGTAGGAGGAGGAGCAGTGTGATTATAACCAATGCCAAACTTCACATTGGAAGCAGACTGCTTACTGAGAAGCATTTCAAAACCCTTGCAGGAATGTACCCATCGATCACACTCTACCTGGGTAGCTGCAAGTGTTTCTTTGAGGTCTCTACTTCTCTAGAAGTACCTCTTCCCTAGCCTTATCATCAGTGATTTGGCATTTAAGTTTGTAAATCTCATCATTCTTATCATTAAGCACAGACTCAAATTCAGCTTTTCTTTTGGATATTATTTGTTCTAGCTCAATGTTCTTGTTAATTAAAGCTACATTTGCTTCTCTAATAGATGCAAATGTGGCTATGCATGTTTCAGAACATAGCTTGGCTTTGGCCTCAGAGGATACTTGTGATACCTGTGGTGTGGAGGCATTAGAGGATGAGGTATCAGCAGACTCCAGGGCCATAAGAGCAAGGTTTCCAAAAGGATTGTCACCACCATGTTGACCAGCACCTGAAACAGTTGTTCATGACCAGACATATCATCTGGTAAACTGCTCCAGTCAACAACTCCTGGGGTGAAAAAGCTGTGTTGTTGAGGTTGAGATTGTTGAAAGATTGGGAAGGTTCAGGCTCAGGAAGAGCAGGTGGTTGTTGAGCAATGGGTACTTGAACTTGACTGGTTTGTGGCATGTAATAGCAGGGATATGGATATGGCATTGGACCCTGAGGGACAAAATATGCAGGAGATAGAGGTTGTGATTGATGACCAGAACTAGCAGGATGTTGCCCTCTGTTTTGTTGAATATTACTTGGAAAAGTCACAAAGGGTGCAGAGGAGTTAGATCCAGATGATCTACACTCTCTTGCAAAGTGCCCAAGCCTGTGGCATTTGTGACACCTCAACTTACTCTTGTCAAAACCAACTTTGGTTTTGCCAGAGAGTCCAGGGAATTTCCTACCAGTTCTCTTGTAGAACTTCTGAGATCTGATATTAATCAAGGCCATTTGGCTCAGAATATCCATCTCTTCTAAGTCATCATCAGCTATACCTTTCAAATCATCCATAATGAAGCACAAATTGTCACTATTACAGCCTGACTGACTATCAACACTCACAAATGCATGATCAGAACTGTTTGAAGAGAAATCTATATGCACATCATAATTACTTTCTGATGCAGCATATTCTGACTCATGACCGACCAAGGCAGTGTTCCCTGGTACAAAGTCTTCAGTGAGCTTCCTGATGATGCCAGTTTCCTTTTCTGCTCTATCTCTCTTTCAAATGTAAGCAGTTTCCCATGAAGTTGGGTGAGAGATAGGCTATCCAGATTTGCATTAGAGCGTAGGACAATTGTATATGTGTCCCATCTCTCAGGCAGTGATCTGAGGAATCTGTGGTTCATCTGGCTATTAGTGTATTCATGTTTGACCATTTTCAGCTCAGAGATCAAACATGAAAAACGCTCAAACTGTTGAGTCAGAGTCTCACCCTTCCTATGAGCAAATGTCTCATATTGTTGGGCAAGTATTTCCCTATTGTTTGCTAAGACCTCATCAGTACCACCAAATTGTTCTTTCAGTGCCTTCCAGAGGTCATGAGCAGTTTCATGATGCATAAGCCCAGAATAGATTTCATTAGGCAGTGCCATGGCCAGAATTCCATGAGCTTTAGCATCAATCTCAAACAGTTTTCGATCCTCATCAGAGTATTGTTCCTTCTTCTTCGGAACCATTTGGTTGGTTTCCGGATTGTTCACCATAGGCTTATGTGGACCATGTACCACAGATGTCCAACAACCTGAACTGTTAACAGACAGGTGATGGAGCATTCTTCGTTGCCATATGTTATACTCAGTCCTAACCAGCATCGGAGGCTTGGTTGAGGAACCAGTATTGTGAGGGTCATTAGAAGGAGTAGTCATATTCAGAATTCAGACAAATTCAAGGTAAACAAAGTAAATCTAGCTCAAAACCACTTAGAACCTCAAACAAAAGGCCAGAAGCAACAGAAACTCAATCTCTATAACCGATTCTTGCAAATTTGCTAATTCGATCAAACGTAGATAGCAAAAGAACAGTTTCAATGATCAATTGTTAAATCGATCAATGATTAACCTGCTCTGATACCATTTGTTAGGATCTCAACATCTAGTTTGATCAATTAGATTGGATTTGCAGCGGAATGAGCCCACGAATTAAAAAATTAAACAAGAACACACGAAATTTATCAATGAAACAGTGTTTGTTATAGAGAGAGAATTTCTGCCAAAAGGAATATATTCATTCAATACACGCTTCGGCTGGCTTCACGCATCGTTACAATTAGGTCATCTTTCCTTTTATAAGGGAAGCTGACGTCAGCTGATGTCACTTGACAGTGACATCTAACTGTTATTTAACTACTGAAAGTTAACACAACTACTGAAGATGTCAAACAGCTGACATCTTCTTACAAAAATACCAAGTGTTAACTATCACTACAACTACTGAAAAGAAACTACTGAAACAACAACGACTGAAGAACATGCTCTTCAGTCGTTTTACAAGTACTGAAATAGAAAAGAAAACTACTGAAAGGAAACCATCACAACAACTGAAGAATGCTTCTTCAGCTGTTGTGACAAACTCTGAAGGCTTCAGTACTTGGACTTCTTGAACTTCAGTTGTTGTCATCAGCTGATGTCTTCAGATGTTGTCTTCAGTCTTTGTACTTCAGCTGTTGATCTTCAGTACTTTAGTCTTCAGCTGTTGATCTTCAGACTTTGGTCTTCAGCTGTTGAAGTCTTCAGTACTTTAGTCTTCAGCTGTTGATCTTCAGACTTTGGTCTTCAGCTGTTGAAGTCTTCAGTACTTAGTCTTCAGCTGTTGATCTTCAGACTTTGGTCTTCAGCTGTTGAAGTCTTCAGTACTTTGTCTTCAGCTGTTGATCTTCAGACTTTATTCTTCAGTGTGAAGTCTTCAACTTTAGGTCTTTAGGGTTGATCTTTAGACTTTGTCAAACAGTTGATAATCTTCAGCAGTGTTGTGATGTCCTTGTGGGACTTAAAGGTTTTTCTGATTGATCATGGCTTTTGGTCCAACAGTGTGCGATTGAGTCCAGTGGTATGATGTGTGCGAGCGATTAGTCAAAATGCGGATGAATGTTGTGTGCGATGGTCATGCCGACCGAATGAATGTATGCGATTATGCCGGTGCGATCGCATTGACTGAAGGCCAATCGTACGAAAGAAGTTAGTTTTCGTACGAAGTGAAGTTGATTAGTATGAATGCAAAGGTTGATTCATGTGTATGGAGGTTACGTCATGCGATGGGTGTTTGGTGGTAGACTAAATGCAAGGTCGCGCGAATGAAGGCTCAATCGTAGAATGAAGCTGATTGTAAGAATGAGGATTGATTCGTGCGAATGGAGTGTGATTATGCGTCAGGTCTGTTATGCGATGAAGTTGTTGTGTAGTGAAACCCTTCTGTTTGTCGTGTGATGTTGAGGAAACATTAACCAATTGTCATGCTGACCACAAGATTAAAGTCAACGCTACTCAACATGCAAATACTATTCCAAATTAAATCAACCTAACATTTTACAATTATCAACAACCCATTTGGGAATACAAATATTTAACAAGTACTTTATCTTATAACAATGGGATCTTTACACAAATATCATCGGAATGACGACTACTTCTAGTACTTGGATCTACATAAGATCTTATACGTGTGTCTGCTTGTGTGTGTTACCCAAACCGACCCGATGCAACCCGAACTGACCAAACGTTACAATATGCTTTATACATATCATTAATGCTTAATAATAACTGTCAATAAGTGTTTGACTGTTTATTACATACAACTGTTGGGAACTTTGATCATCCATACTTACCACTTAACAAGTGAGTTTCATGGCCCTTTTTTATGCTTATACAACTTTTCAATCATTAACAAACTTGAGGGAAAAGTATGCTCACCCACTTTTCATGCTGTACAACATACATACAATTTACATACTTGGAATCAATGTGCTACTCTTTTGTGAGTACTTTATGATACATGCTGTGAGTCTGCTGTGTGATTCTTTTTCGACTATTAATTCTAGTGTGGAACCGACGGATAGGTATTGGTAGTACTACTAGGTTGACCCCCCACCCTTTTTGTTGGTATACTAGGTAGTACCAACAGTCGCCAGGAACGGGCTTGGGTGAATATATTCCAACAAGATTCTTTGTGTATGTCGTTAGGTTTGGTTGTAAAGCTCAAATCATGTGATTTGCTTACTTATAACTGTATTCACGATATTCCATAAAAAATTATACAACATCAATTACTTATTTACAATTTAAACCTACAAGCTCACCAACAATTTTGTTGACCATTTTGAGCATATCTTTTCAGGTGACAATGCTATTTGAAGTTCTAAATGTGCCGCCTTAGTGGAGACCATAGGATGCATTTTGGGACTAAACATACATTTTGAAAACATTTGCTGTAGTCTGTTTTAAACAACATTTCTCTTTTGATAGTTGTTCCCGGTTGTGGGAAATACATTACCATGTTATCATTATTTTTTATGTGAATAGTTGAACATGTTTATGCTTATGGCTATGTTGTCGTGAATATTGACTAAAAACGCCACAAGTCCCCTTGTTGTTGGGTGTCGTCATGACATGCTTGTCATCATTTGTTATATTGCATGTCTAATGCTTACCATATGTTATGACGAACCCGTCTCGTTACATCCCCGTGTTTCCACTCTTAGCGGGGGTTTGACATGAACGGCCCATGCTAATGGACCATGTACATGAACAACTTCATACGAATGACTCAATCGCGCGACTGAACCAGGAGACTGGATCAGTCGCATGATTGTAACATGAGATTGGCTCAATCGCATGACTGAACACTCAGTTGTGCGAATGGATCAACTGCATGACTCAGTCGCCCGAATGAGAAACCCAAACCTATAATACCACTTAAATCGTAGAAAAACGTAACACTTCAAATACATACGTACCCTAGCCATCCAGAGACTCTAAGAACCTGTTCCAAGTTCATAGATCACACTAGATCGATTACCAATCTTTCTTAACATTTAGATTCAATCTAACATTGTTTCTACATGTGTTCTCACTTATTGGATCGCCAATCAAATAGGATTCCGCACTATTTGATTCAGTATGCACACATATTAGTTAGTATATCGTCCAGTACACGATCCTAACAATTTGTCTTGTAATGTTTATTGAATAATGACATTTAATATTATTTCAACTTAATAGTTCCATGTGCTATGAGCAATTGCCTTCCATTCGTCCGCCCCGATGATTCCACCGTCGGTCGGGGTGTTACACGTTCTTTCACTAAGTGTTGAAATATGTTAGAAGAACTGGTCCAACTATGCAATTTTTGTTTTAATGAATTAACTTCAACTTCTAAAACTGCTTTTTCTTTCTTTGTTTCTTCCATAGAAATTAAATAAAACTTTATATCATTTGCTTAACTGAAAGCAACAACCTTGGTTTCCCTTAGTTGTTACACAAAAGTTTTATTTTTCTTTGTAACTACACTCATTTTGTTTTAAAATACGCTTAGCTTTAGTGCACAGTTGTAAATCATTTACCAAGTTATCATTGTGGTCTAATAACCTAGCAAATTTCAAATCAATGCTTTCTCTAAATTTGTCACATTTATTACAAGCATGTTTTTCAAACAGTTGGTGTTTAGTACTTACCTGTGAGGAATCAGTTGAATCAGCCATCAATGCAGAGTTAGACTCTTTAGTTGTTGGAGATTCTAAACTTGTTTCTCTCAGCTCTTCCTCAACTAAGTGATGTACCACGTTCACAGCTTCTTCAGTATCTGACATTACTTGCTCAACTGTGATCTCGCCTTCACTTGCAGAATCATCATCCGGTCCCTCAACACAGGCAATGTTTGATTCACCCGAAGACACAAAGCGGAAGGTCCAGTCTTGCCTTCATCATCTTAAGCGGTCAAGGCCTTCGTCTCTTTGCTTCAAGTGGTAGCTCCACTCATGGGTTTGTGTTGACAGTTGAAGGTGGAAAATGGATTTCCATTTCCTGTTTTCTTGGGCTTTGCACATTCACGTTTAAAATGCCCCATTTCACCACAATTAAAGCAAGTGACTTTGGTTTTGTCAAAGTCAAACATTGTGTCCTTTGTAGCTACAAGATTCTGTCCCGTCTTCTTAATGAACTTTTTGGCTCGTCTAACTGCACTTGCAAGAGCCCACATGATATCCGTCCTTTCCAGCTCATTTTCATCAACCTGCTCATAGTCTTCATCTACAAGATGACAATTTCCAATCTTCCCAGCAACTAGACCATCATACGATTGAACCACTGCTGCTAGAAGATCCATATGCTCCTCTGCAACCTCCACTGTTATATTACCGAGATTCTTGGTCTTCAACTTTGTAGTATTGGCTTCAGGCACTATGTGTTGAGTTGATGATGACCCAGACGTTTCAGGTCCTGAAGCAATGGATTGTGAGGGAGCTACAGAACTAGACACAAAAGTTATTTGCAGTGGTGCTCCTGAACTTGTTGGATTAGGGAATGAGTTGTAAAGTGAAGGACTCTGATCATAGGATCCTTTTTGTGACTTGTACTTCATTCCAGTTCCTCTTCTCTTAATTTCAGGATGTAGTCATTGATGTCTAACTTTTCAAGAATATCATTCTGTCTCAGATTAGACACAAACAAATCCCATTTATCCGACAAACCGTCTGCAAAACTTGACACTTTATCTTCCATTGACATTGTTACACCATGAGTGTGCAGCTCACTCATCAGATGATAGAACCTGTCAATAATATCATCCAATCTCTCCTTCCCTATCGAAGAGAAGTTATCAAACTCCTTTTTGAGAGTGTTAGCCTTCAGAGCCTTTAACATTGCATTCCCATCATATCTCTTTTCCAATGCTTCTCATAACTTTTTCGCCTGCTTGTTCTCAGAGAACTGATGAAAGATATCTTTAGGTGTCGACTAAGTCAACAGGGCATATTCTTTCTTTTCTGCATTGTACTTAACAATCAGGCTGTCATTCATTCCTCCCAAAGTCAGCTTAACTCCATCAGCACCGACTGGCATCGTGTAACCTGTCTCAATGGATGCCCAAAGATTGGGATAAACTCCATTTAGATATATCTTGAACCTCTAGTTCCATTGGGGTTAATCATATAACGTTATAAGCTTTGGTGGTTATTATGATTCCCAATTTCATTTTTTCCAGAAGCAGAAGGTTCTGGATGGGAGAGTCCCTTCTAGTAGTAAAGGCAGTGAATTGATCTTCCATTTCTATAAACTTTGAACTTTAGAACAAGACTAGTTCACTCGTGCGAATGGACAAATATGGATGAGTCAATCGTGCGATTGGACAAATGCGGATGAACCAAGCGTGCGATTGGACAAATGCGGATGAACCAATCATGCGATTGGACAAATGCGGATGAGTCAATGTGGATGACTCAGTCATGCGATTCGACAAATGCCGATGAGTCAATCGTCCGATTGGACAAATACGGATGAGTCAATAGTGCGATTGGACAAATGCGGATGGCTAATGCAGATGGCTCAGTCGTGCGAATGAACAAATGTGGATGACTAATATGGATGGCTTAGTCGTGCGAATGAACAATGCAGATGACTAATGCAGATGACTCAGTCATACGAATGGACAAATGCGGATGACTCAATCGTATGAATAAGCTATTCATGCGACTAAAGGCTGTTGTGTTTGAAATTTTTTGAATTTTGACACTTTGACACGAATTACAATTTGCCCAGAAACCCTAATTTGTTGTATGACGAAAAACTTCAACTTTAATGCTTGTAAACGTCTGGAAACCACCTATGGACCCAAAAAGATGACTCTATTGAGTTAAAACTTGAGGTTTGACACAATTCTAATTGAATCAAATGCAAAATCAAGAGCCAAAGCTCTGATACTACTGGTCAGGATCGTGTACGTACGGAATACTAACAAATTCTGCATCTATACCGAATCAAATAGTTTGTAATCCTATTTGATTGGTGATCCAATCAGTGAGAACAATTACCCGATCGATATAAGATTGAAACTAAACGTTATGAATGAGTAGAGATTGATTAGGATTGATCTATGAAGTTGAACAGGCTTCCTTGGACTTTCTAGACGACTAGGGTTTGTGTATTATGAAGTATGCTCTTAATTATTACGTTTTTCCACGAATTAAGTGGTATTTGTAGGTTATGGGTTTCCAATCGTACGACTGAACCATTAACATGGTTCAGTTGTGTCACTGAATTATGGGATTAATCCATACACACGACTGAAGGTTCAGTCGTGCGACTGAGTCAATCTTATGTCTCAATCGTGTGACTGATCCAATCTCCTGGTTTAGTCGTGTGCTGGTCCATTAGCATGATGTATTCATGTGTATGGTCCATTAGTATGGTCCATTCACATGAAGACTCATACGACTAAGTTTGTACACATTTCTCAAACATTATTGACTAGAACTATGCACAACAACCTCAAACCTATATAGTAAGTTCATTATACTTTAACACACAATAATACTATGAATATTAAACATTATAAACATCAATCACATATTATATTTCATTTAACCCATTCATTACATATATGTAAGACATTAAAAACTTTTACATTAAGCACATAAACTAGGGACATATGTATCAACAGTATATGTGTATGTGTATATATATGTATATGTGTATGTATAAGTATATGTATACATATACGTATACGTACACGTATACGTGTACGTATAGGTATACACGTACGTATACGTATATGTATACGTTTAGGTATACGTATATGTATACGTGTATGTATACGTGCATGTATAAGTAAATGTGTATGTATATGTATATGTGTATACGTATACATGTATGTATAAGTGTATATGTATACGTATATGTCTATGCTTGTGTATGTATACGTGTATGCATACGTGCATGTATACGTATATGTATACGTGTATGTATACATGTATATATACATAGATGTATACGTGTATGTATACGTATATGTATATGTGTATGCATACGTATATGTATATGTATAGGTATATGTATATGTATACGAATATGTATATGTATACATGTATGTATACGTGTATGTATACGTATATGAATACATATATAATATATATATATATATATATAATATATATATATATATGTGTGTGTGTGTGTGTGTGTGTGTGTGTGTGTGTATGTATACATGTAGGTATACGTATATGTATACGTATAGGTATACATGTATGTAAACGTAATTGTATACGTATAGGCATACGTATAGATATACGTATATGTGTACGTGTATGTATACGTATGTATATGTATATGTATACGTATATGTAAAGTGTATGTATATGTGTATATGTATACGTGTATGTATACGTTTATGTATACGTGTGTGTATGTATACGTGTATGTATACTGATATGTATACGTATATGTATACGTATATGTATACATGTGTGTATGTAAACGTGCATTTATACGTGTATGTATACGTGCATGTATACGTGGTGTATGTGTACATGTATGTGTACGTGCACGTGTATGTGCAAGTGTACGTGCACGTGTATGTGTATACGTATACGTATACGTGTGTATTGTATACGTAGACGTATACCTATGTTCGTGTATACGTATACGTATACATGTGTACGTGTGTACGTATACGTATACGTGTGTACGTGAATGTATGCCTATACGTGTACGTGCACGTATACGTATCATACACGTATATATAGACATATATACGTGGACGTATACATACACGTATACGTAGACGTATACATACATGTACACGTAGACGTGTACATATACGTATAGGTATACATATATGTATACGTATATGTGTTTGTATATGTGTATGTATACGTATATGTATTGTATATGTATATGTGTATATATATAGAATATGTTACGTGTATGTATATGTATACGTGTATACATATACGTATAGGTATACATATATGTATACGTATATGTGTTTGTATATGTGTATGTATACGTATATGTATTTGTATATGTATATGTGTATATATATAGATATATGTATACGTGTATGTATTGTATACGTGTATACATATACGTATACGTGTATGTATACATCTACGTATACGTGTGTGTATACATGTATGTATACGTCTACGTATACGTGTATGTATACGTGTGTGTATACATATATGTATACGTATATGTATACGTGTATGTGTATACATGTATGTTTACGTATTTGTATATGTGTATGTATAAGTATATGTATACGTGTATGTATATGTATACGTGTATACATATACGTATACGTGTATGTATACATCTACGTATACGTGTGTGTATACATGTATGTATACGTCTACGTATACGTGTATGTATACGTGTGTGTATACATATATGTATACGTATATGTGTTTGTATATGTGTATGTATACGTATATGTATTGTATATGTATATGTGTATATATATAGATATATGTATACGTGTATGTATATGTATACGTGTATACATATACGTATAGGTACATATATGTATACGTATATGTGTTTGTATATGTGTATGTATACGTATATGTATTTGTATATGTATATGTGTATATATATAGATATATGTATACGTGTATGTATATGTATACGTGTATACATATACGTATACGTGTATGTATACATCTACGTATACGTGTGTGTATACATGTATGTATACGTCTACGTATACGTGTATGTATACGTGTGTGTATAAATATATGTATACGTATATGTATACGTGTATGTGTATACATGTATGTTTACGTATTTGTATATGTGTATGTATAAGTATATGTATACGTGTTTGTATACATGTGTATATGTATGCGTGTATGTATACATGTACGTATACGTGTCTATATACCTCTATGTATACATGTATGTATACGTCTACGTATACGTGTATGTGTACGTCTACGTATACGTGTATGTGTACGTCTACGTATAAGTGTATGTGTACGTCTACGTATACGTGTATGTGTACGTCTACGTATACGTGTAGTGTACGTCTACGTATACGTGTATGTGTACGTCTACGTATACGTGTATGTACGTCTACGTATACGTGTATGTGTACGTCTACGTATACGTGTATGTGTACGTCTACGTATACGTGTATGTGTACGTCTACGTATACGTGTATGTGTACGTCTACGTATACGTGTATGTGTACGTCTACGTATACGTGTATGTGTACGTCTACGTATACGTGTATGTGTACGTCTACGTATTCGTGTATGTGTACGTCTACGTATTCGTGTATGTGTACGTCTACGTATTCGTGTATGTGTACGTCTACGTATACATGTATGTATACGTCTACATATATGTGTATGTATACGTATATGTATATGTATATGCAGGATCAATTTTTATTACTTAACACTTGTTTATTTTTCTCAAACTCACTTAAACAACACTCGGATGAATCAGAGTCCGTAGGGGTTGATAATAATATATAAGTAACAATGAACATTGAAATTTAATTTTCAAGGTACTTGCATATATTGCTTCTCAACTGAAAGTGTTACAAGACTTTTACAAGCATGGTTTATGAGTTACAATGTGAAACTATATATAATACTACCTACAGCCGGACATACTTTGAAACCAGCTGGGATCCTATAACTAAAACAAATACTACAGTGCTAAAGTTAAGGTATATTAGATAATGTCTTATCTAAGATATGGTAGTCATGACATGTCCATGACTTACCTTTTGCCACCAACTAAAGTTGGCAACTATGCTATCTAACAAAAGGTGAACAGTAGAATAAAGTAAGGTCACTACATGGCTTTTGAGAAAGCGCCATGCAGTATCTCAGAGGTCTGCAGCGGATTGTCAGAGACCATACTTATGCTACTGGTTCATAGCAGTGTCTTCCGAAGGTTAAATGGATTTGGAAGAACTTGTTCTTCCGAAGCCACTTATACTTCGGAAGAGGCTGCTTCTTTCAAGGCTTTAAGGACTTCTGCTTTTCTTCAAACTTCAGAAGTAGTCTTCTGATCTTTACTTCTTAGACTTGATCTTCAGAAGTAAAAACTTTTATCTTCGGAAGTTAATCTTTTACTTAAACTTCGGAAGAGACTCTATTTCCTTCGGAATTCTATTTTTGCTTCGGAAGTATTTTGTTATTTTCACTAAAATAAACTAAGTGAAATGTTTTTGGTTGCATCAGCCTTCTACTTGATCCAACAAACTCCCCCTACACTGCTACTACCAAAACTTCACTTGTTCCTGCTTCTCAAAGCTTTCAGCACTAAGGATAGTAGATATTTGTATGTCTCTTTGTTCTTCCCGAAAGTAGTGCTGAGAAGCTTGTACAGATCATTAGTTGATAGGAATTTCAGTCTGTCACCCTGAATGATGTGCACCCTTATTGTGTCCCTTTGAAAAGAGTAACTTGATGGGAGCTATAATCATATTCCCATCTAACTATAGGTTCCAATTCAGGACCCTCCACCATCTGTAGAAAGGTTGTGCCTTTGGTGAGAGATCTATCCTTGTCTCCTTTCTTCTCAGTTTAAACTCTTCTTCAATCTTAGCTTTTGCAGTTAACTCAGCTAGATGAAGACTTCTGCGATGATTTCTGATGTGAACAGCAGTTTCAGAGTTGGAGGGATTAGAGAATGGTTTCTCTGCTAATAAAGAAATTGAGAAGCTTAGAGTGTAGCAGAGAGGTGGCATTATGCATGTTAACTTCTCCATTCTCTCTTTCCACAAAAACGTTGTGAGAAGATTCATCGAACCTCCACTGGATTATTTTCTTTCTAGGCACAAGAGACTGACTAGGAATCTTGTCCTCTTTCTTTGTATCCAGTAGAGTCACCAGCTTCCTTCTTAGTCTCTTCCCTTCATCATTTAGTGAGTCTGAGTTGAGGCATAGAAGTCTAGCAGCATGGTCTAGTGTTCCTCTGGGCAAATCAAGAAATTGATCTCTTGTGAGGGAACATGAACATCCATCAACATAGGTCAGGTTGATAGAGTCTTTCTCAAAGGAGATGTCGCTCAAGGTTGTGCAGTTGGTGAGCTTTGTCTTTATTGCCTTAAACTCCTCTAGGGAGAGATGTTTAGAAGGTTGAGGGGATGGTTTGGAAGGTTGTTGGGTAGGTTGTGGTGTAGTGGTTCTGGGAAGTGTTTTGGCTTGAATGATGAGTAGTTTTGTGGTTGAGGTGAGGAAGTGGGTGCGGGTAACGGTGTGGGTTCAGGAGTGGAAGGTTCAGTTTTGATGGTGAATGGAGAGGGAGTTAGTTTAGGTTGGGGTTGAGTGGTTGGTCTGAAGGTCATCCTCTGTACCCTTCTATACATCTCTCTCCTTTTGCCCAGACAAATGTAAGCCTTAATTTTACTAACAATTCATTGGAGTTTCCTTTTAGACATAGGATCCACCTGCTTTCCAGAGTAGTCGTGAGCCTGGAGATAGTCTTTCATCCAGGCTTTCTCACCTATCTTCTTGGTTGCAGTGACCCTTGCTTCTTCCTCCATCTTCTTCTTCTCCCTTAACTTTTCTCTTGCAGCTCTTTTTCTCTCTTTCTCCAATTGATCCTGTTCTTTGTTAAAGAACCATAGGATCGTTTCATCATTATGTGGTGACAGCTCTTGAGGAGAGAAACCTCTCGAGGTTAGGAAGGCTATCCTTCCCTCCTGAGCTGCATGACAGCTTCCCTTTGTTCCTTTTCTTTTTCCTCCTCTAAGGCCAATCGTGCTGCTTCCTTCTGTAGCCTGGTTGCCTTTTCCAGTTCCACCAACTCCTCAAATGGTAGCAGGAGTGTTTCTTCATTGGTAGCTCCAAGCTTGATGAGCTGGTCAATGATCTCTGCTCACCTTTTGTTGTTGACTGCCTCCTGGTTGGCTGCAGCTGCTTTTGTACTAGCAGTTAACAGCTTCCTAGTTGGAAGTCTTCCTTTTCTCTTTATCTTTTCAATCTTCTCCTCTTCCTGAAGCCCTTTCACAGTCATTTTCTTCTTTCCTTTGTTATCTTTTGAAGAGCTTGACTTTGGTGGTTTTTGGAGAGTCGATTCGGATTGTGAGAGAGGTAGAGAGGGTGTCTGAACAAGAGGTTGATCCAGAAAGTCCTCACTATTCATCTAGATGTTAGTTCTAGAATTTCATCTGTGATGATTAGATCCTCGAACAATGAGAACAGTCCTTCTGCAGCTTCCATTTCAGCTTCGGAAGATTCAACTTGTTCTTCGAGGCTTTGACTTCAGCTAAGCTTGAGGGGGTGCAGATTCTATCCCAACTGTTTCAGTTGCTAGGCCATCAGTCCTCATTTCCCCTTCGAATTGAATAGTAGGTTCTGTTTGGACCTTAGGTTGAGCAACTTCTTCCACAGTGGTAGAAGGTGCACTTAGCCTCTAAAGCTCTTCAGCTCCAAAGTACATCATGGCTGGATCAGGGCTTGGCTGATCAAGAGAGTATCTCAACATAAACTTTGAAAAGAATCTATAGAGATTTCTGAGCATCCTTGGGCCGATTTGTAGTACAATTTGGGATGGCTCAGAAAAAGTTGTAGTGGGAGCCGAATATTTGGAAGTTAAAGTTTGGGTCCGTGGTTCCTCAGATGTTTGTCTTTGAACACTCTCCCCATTTTTGATAGCATCATCTTGAGAGCTAGATGAGTTGGAGGAAGAGGTCAAGGAGACCTGAATGGGTACATGCCTAACAGATCTCTCAATTTGTTTCTCAGCTAGTTGAGCCTTGAGATTGTCAATCTCAAGTTGTTGAGTGGAAAAACTTTCTTCTAAAGACCTAACCTTGGATTCAAGGTTTGAAACTTTAGATAGTAGGTCTTGAACGAGGAGTTGCACGCTTCCCTCATCTTCTTTTGAAGAATAACGGGGAGAAGAGGTAACAAACCTAGTATATTCAGCCTCACCACCAGATGTGGTTTCTTGGTACCCTGGTTTCCCTTGATTAATGATGTCTCTTTCAGAGTCATCAAAAGGCATAGTTGCCATAGATTCAATCTCAGAGATGTTACCACTGTCCATAAGGTCCATTGAGGCACCTTCTGTAGTGGCAGCTATATCTGCATGAGTCCCCTCCACATCAGTGGGACTCACCTCCGTAAATGTTTGCTCATGGGGGCTAGAGATAAGAGGTCTCTCTAGGCTCCGTTGATCTTTGAGAGAGTGTTGTAGATCAACTTCATTGCCATGGAGGGACGTAATCTCTTCATCAGTTTTGAAGAGAAGGTCAGTGAAAGATAAGGATGTTAAACCAACTGACCTAGGACCTTGATCAATGTCTACAAGCATTGAGCCTCTGGTGGGGTTGTCCTTGTTGGCTACTCAAAAGAGTATAGATACTCACCCTGAGGGTTGTCGGCTTGGGTTTCGGGCTCGTGGGTTTGAGACTGAGGAGACTCAAACCCAAATTAATGTTAAAGGAGAAGGATGGTGAGTCCTCAGACTGAGTGGAAGCCCATTGTTCCACTCTAGTTTTTGGATTGAACAGGAGGATTTTGTTCAATCAGAATAGATTAAACAAGGGTTTGTTTGAGGCATCTTTGGTATGTGATGGTGATGGGATGAGAAGGCAGAGTTGGCATTGTGGGGGCAGTTGCTAGTGTGGGTTCATCACTTGTGGGGTAAACAGGGATGTCACCAGGAGCTATTTGCTCAGTCATACCTAGAAGCAGAGAAGTGTACCTTCCAGTGAAGTTGGTGGATACCTTCTTCAATGTCTTGAAGATGGTTGGCCTCATTTGAGGGACATTCAAAGCAACTGCACAAAAAAGCTAACTCTGGTCCAGCTCACAGTTGATAATGTGCTGAAGAAATCTGGGATACATAAAGAATGTGTCTCGCTAGAGATTTCCAATAAGATTGGTTAGCACAAATCTTGCGTAGTTAAATATGAGGCCTTTCACCATTCCGTGAACTAGGCACCATAGTTCATATGGGATTTGATCCCATCCCCCAGATTTTTTGGACAGGCAGTGAAGAACAACGTGCAGCAGGAACTTCCAATGTAGGAGAAGTTGAACTTGTAGATAGTTGACCTGCTGACATCTCCTCCATATCCCATTTGGATGTAGGTGTTGTCCAAATCTGTTTTGGGGAACTCTGTAGGGGCACCCTCATCATGAAGCTCCAGATGCTCCCTAATGAGTTGTTCAGTGATGACCAAATCCTGGCCACAAATGCTGGATCGTATTACACGAACCCTATTTAGGGTTTCAATCTGACCGTTATCCTAAAATTTCAGCCATTTGATTAGAGTAAACAGTAGGATTAACAGTTAGGGTTGTGTAATAGGATGATTGGGTTAGAAAGGAGATGATTTCAGAGAAGTCAGCATCTCTTAAAGAATCAAGAAGTGCGACTTAGTTATGCTGAGGGTTGAGTGCCATTTGAGAAAGGTGAAAGTGACAGAGCGTGAACTTGGGTGAATTGGGAGTGAAGGAAACTTTTAGGATAGTAAAATTTAGGTAAGAAGATGAAAGTGAATAGTCGGGATTATTTAAAAGAGGGTAAAATGGCAGTAATTGGGTTAGGATAAAGTGATGGGATGTTTTAGTGGATGAAATGACAGTGGCGATAAGGTTTAATTCAGTTAAACAATCCGACATTATTAACAAAATCTTTACTTTTTACAGTGTGCGGCCTAAGAGATTTATCTTACACAGTAAAATCTATTTTCCGAGTATAAATCATTTCCGAAGGTAATTTGTCTTCCGAAGGCAATTTCTACTTCCGAAAGCAAATCTTCGCTTCCGAGAGTAAAGGTTGCTTTCTGAATGGAGAGTTTTATAAGCTTCAGAAGTAGATCTGATATGTAACCAATTGCTTCTTTCGAGACTAAAAAATCTTCCGAGAAGAAAATTATCCTTGGAGAAATTTTGCTTTGGAAGATATGTAAAATATATTCCGAAGGTTAATTTTTCTTCGGAAGGATTTATACTTAGTGAAAATTTTCGGAGAGAGACCTTTTGTAACAAGGCTTAGATTGTATTGACATAAGACATTACACATTAAAATGGTTTTTCAAAAAAAGCTAATCTAATCAATGTTTATCATCCTAATAGCTGTTATGAGATACTTAAATCTTTGTTCATCAAAAGCTTTAGTGAACAAATCAACATATTGTTCATTTGAGTCAACTTTGATTAGCTTAATCGGATTTTTCTCATTAATATCTCTAATGAAATGATACTTGATATCAATATGCTTTGTCTTGGAGTGCTTCACTAGATATCAGGTCTACCAGACACCTAGTTTAGGTACTCCTTTGAGGTATCTAAGGATTCTCTTGGCAGCAGCTAGGTGAAACACCTTTGGACCAGCCTAATATCTTGCATAGATGCAAGTGGCAAACATGATATCAGGTCTACTAGCTGTGAGATACATCAGAGAACCAATAATTTCCCTATACTGATGTTGATCAGTATCCTCCCTCTCAAGGTCAAGACAAAGATTATGGTTTCTAGGTATGGGTGTCTTGGCTGGCTTATAGTCTTTCATCTCAAATCTTTCTAAGATATCATTGACATACTTGGATTGATTGATGAAGAACCCTTCCTTCAATTGGTTTACTTGAATTCCAAGGAAAAAGTCCATTTTTCCCATTGAACTCATCTCAAACTTCTTCTTCATAATGCTTTCAAAGTCTTTACACATTTGGTCAGTTGAAGAACCAAATATGATGTCATCAACATAGACTTGAACAAGAAAAATATCCTTTCCAGACTTCCTAATGAAGAGAAACTTATCAATGTTACCTCTAGTGTAACCATTCTTCAGAAGAAATTGAGACAAAGTCTCATACCACAACCTTGGTGCTTGGTGCAGCCATATAGAGCTTTATCCAATTTGCACACATAGTTGTGGTGCTGTGGGTCTTCAACTCCTGGAGGCTGGCACACGTAGACTTCCCTATCTATATCCCTATATAGAAAGGCACGCTTGACATCAAGTCGGTAGACAGTGAAATTCTTGGATGCAGCATAAGCAAGGAAGATCCTAACTGGCTCAAGTCTTGCAATAGGTGCAAAGACATCAGTATAATCGAATCCTTCCTCTTGGGTGTATCCTTGAACCACCATTCTTGCCTTGTTCTTGATAATCAAACCTCTATCATCTCTCTTTTTTCTAAAAAACCATATGGTGCCTATAGGTACTTGACTAGATGGTAGCGGAAATAGGTTCCAAACCTTTGTCTTTTGAATTGAAGCAACTCCTCTTGCTTCGATTCAACCCAGCTAATATCTTTCAAGGCATCTTCCACCTTCTTGGGTTCTATCTGAGATAAGAAACATGTAAAAGCAGACATTCCCATGATTAGTCTATCCTCTTGTTCTCACGCCTTCAGAGACATCCCCTATGATGTTCTAGCTTGATGAGAGTTATGAATCCTTAGACGAGGAATCACTTCTAGCTGCAAAGATAGATCCAGATTTGACATATTTTGCAAAGGAGCTAGAACACTTTGTCCAGCTGTTGTTTCAAGTTCATTCAATGAGGACTGATTGAATGAAAGGGAAACATCATCAATTATTAGCTGTGAAGTAGCATTAACAATTGCTTGTTCTTCAATATGTTACTTCCATTAGTATGGTGTTGTACAAGCTCACTGATGAACTATCAAGATCACTGAGTGAGTTACTGGTTCAAGCTCCACTATCTTGTGAGATGGTTATGCTGTCAGATCTGCTAATAATGGAAGCTTGGTTTGTTGTAGCTCTTGGAGAACTTAAAATAGGTCTGGGTAACTCAAACATTCGATTATCTTTAGAATTTACTTGAATACCTATTTCAGCTGAAACATTCTCACAATATGGTTTAGAATATTTTGGAAACATTTCTAAATCAAAAATATGATCAAGTCCATTCCCCCTAACACAAGGAGTGTGCTCATTAACAACAATATTGGATGACTCCTCAAATTGTTGATTCTTGATGTTGTATACTTATAAGTTTTAGAGCTAGAAGAGTATCCAATAAAGATAGCATCATTCGACTTTTCAACAAATTTTGCCAAATTTTCCTTTGTGTTAAGTATAGTACACCTGCTGCCAATAGACCTTAGAAAGCCAATGAATGGTGGCCTCTTGTTCCATTGCTCATAAGGGGTTTTTCTATGTGGCTTAACTACAAGAACTCTGTTCTGCACATAGCATGCAGTGCTGACTGCCTCTGCCCAGAATGTTAGAGGTAGTTTGGAATCAACCAACATAGTTTGAGTAGCCTCAATAAGTGTCTTGTTCCTCCTCTCAGCATCACCGTTTTGTTGAGGAGTTCTAGGGGCACTATATTATTTGGAAATCCCATCTGAGTTACAGAATAAGTCAAGAATAAAGTTCCTTAACTCAGTCCCTTCATGTTGGACCAAAAGAACCAATGAGCCTGATCAGAAAAACCTCTAAGTCCCACAGACATTACAATGCTGAAGAAGAACACAACAGCTGAAGAAATCAGCTAATTACAAGGTCTGAAGTAAAGAACTGAAGACAAAGTCTGAAGCTATCAGCTGAAGACAAAGTTTGAAAGTAAAAGTCTGAAGAACAAAGACTGAAGACAAAGACTGTAGACCAAAGTGATCGGTAGTTGTCAAAACAGCTGAAGTTATCAACTTCAGTAGTTGTGATGGTTTCCTTTCAGTAGTTTTCTTTTCTATTTCAGTACTTGTAAAACGACTGAAGAGCATGTTCTTCAGTCGTTGTTGTTTCAGTAGTTTTTTTTTTTCAGTAGTTGTAGTGATAGTTAACATTTGGTATTTTTGTAAGAAGATGTCAGCTGTTTGACATCTTCATAGTTGTGTTAACTTTCAGTAGTTTGAATAATTCTTTTAGATGTCACTATCAAGTGACATCAGCAGAATTCACATCTCCTATATAGAGATGTTGACCTAATTGTACATGTGACATTTTGCCACCACGAAAGCATATGAATGAAATATTCTATTTGCAGAATTCTCTCTCTCTATAATCGTTACTCTACATTGAATATCAATTGTGTTCTTGTGAATTGTCTAATTCATTGTTCGAATTCTGCTGCAATACTCTCTAATCAATCAAACTTATATCACTGATCCTAACAAATGGTATCAAATCTGGTTAATCATTGATCGATCTAAAAATTGATCATTGAAACTGCTATTCGATATCTATGTTTGATTGAATTAGCATATTGCAAGAATTGGTTATAGATAATTGAATCTCTGCTGCTTTTGTTATTTGCTTTGAGTTTTCTCTTGGTTCAATTTGGTTTGTTGTGTTTTGTTCTAAATCTGTTAAAACTTAATTGAATTTAGTTGAATCTGAGAATGACTACTCCTTCTAATGACCCTCACATACCGGTTCCTCAACCAAGCCTCTGATGCTGGTTAGGACTGAGTATAACATATGGCAACGAAGAATGCTTTATCACCTGTCTGTTAACAGTTCAGGTTGTTGGACATCTGTGGTACATGGTCCACACAAGCCTATGGTGAACAATCCGGAAACCAATCAAATGGTTCCGAAGAAGAAGGAACAATACTCAGATGAGGATCAGAAACTGTTTGAGATTGATGCTAAATCGCATGGTATTCTGGCCATGGCTCTGCTTAATGAAATCTATTCAGGGCTTATGCATCATGAAACTGCTCATGACTCTGGAATGCATTGAAGGAATAATTTGGTGGAACTGATGAGGTCTTAGCAAACAACAGAGAAATCCTTGCCCAACAATATGAGACATTCTCTCATAGGAAGGGTGAGACACTGACTCAGCAGTTTGAGCGTTTTTCCTGTTTGATCTCTGAGCTGAAAATGGTCAAACATGAATACACCAATAGCCAGATGAACAATAGATTCCTCAGATCACTGCCTGAGAGATGGGACACATACACCATTGTCCTACGCTCTAGTGCCAATCTGGATAGCCTATCTCTCACCCAACTCCATGGGAAACTGCTTACATTTGAAAGAGAGATAGAGCAGAAAAGGAAACTGGCATCATCAGGAAAGCTCACTGATGACTTTGTACCAGGGAACACTGCCTTGGTTGGTCATGAGTCAGAATATGCTGCATCTGAAAGTAATTATGATGAACATATAGAATTCTCTTCAAACAGTTCTGATCATGCATTTGTTGGTGTTGATAGTCAGTCTAGCTGTAATAGTGACAATTTGTGCTTCATCATGGATGATCTAAAGGGTATTGTTGATGATGACTTAGAAGAGATGCATATTCTAAGCCAAATGGCCTTGGTTAATATCAGATCTCAAAAATTCTACAAGAGAACTGGTAGGAAATTCCCTGGACTCTCTGGCAAAACCAAAGTTGGTTTTGACAAGAGTAAGTTGAGGTGTCACAAATGCCAAAGGCTTGGATTTGCAAGAGAGTGTAGATCATCTGGATCTAACTCCTCTGCACCTTTGTGACTTTTCCAAGCACTAGTCCACAAAATAGGGGGCAACAACCTGCTAGTTCTGGTCATCATTCACAACTTGTTTCACCTGCATATTTTGTCCCTCAGGGTCCAATGTCATATCCATATCCCTGCTATTACATGCCTCAGCCAAATCCAGTTCAAGCTCCTATTGCATAACAACCACAAGCATTACGTGAGCCTCTACCATCTCAATCATCTCAATCACAACATCATCACAGCTTCTTTAGCCCTGGCATTGTTGACTGGAGTAGTTTACCAGATGATCTCTCTGGTAATGAGCATTTATTTGCTGGTGATGGTCAACATGGTGGTGAACATCATTTTGGGAATCTAGCTCTCATGGCCCTGGAATCTACTAAGAGTTCATGCTCCAATGCATCTTCTTCACAGGTAACCCAGGTATCCTCTGAGGCTAAGGCCAAGCTTTGTTCTGAATCTTGCATAGATGCATTTATCTCTATTAGAGAGGCAAATGTAGCTTTAATAAATCAAAATTTAGAACTTGAGCAAAACCTTTCCAAAAGAAAAGCTGAATATGAGTCCGTTATTAAGGATAAAGATGATGAGATTTATAAGCTTAAATGCGAATTAAATGATGAAAAGCCTAAGCTAGAGGTCATTCTTGAGGACCATAGAGAACTCAAAGAAAAACTTGCAGTTACCCAAGTTGAGTGTGACCGCTGGGTGTCATCATGCAAGGGATTTGAAATGCTGCTCAGCAAGCAATCTGCTTCGAATGTGAAGTTTGGAATTGGTTACAACCACATTGCACCACCAACAGATTTTACTCCAAAACCAATAGTAAAATCTGAAGGTGAAAGCATTTCCAAACATCATCATGTGCATCATCCTCAGTGATCTCCCAAAATCACAAGATGAAATCAGTGTTGATACTCAGCAAATCAATTAGCTGATGGGTTAACTACTTATAAGCACATGAAGCTGAGTACTTCAGATGTTGTCCCTCAAAGTACCTCAAGTACTGAAGGGCAAGTTACAACAACTGAAAAGCATTTCAAATCAGCTGAAATAAAAGGATTAACAACTGCTGATAAAGAACAACTGAAGAACAAGTCTTCATTGTTACAGATCCTTCAGTACTAAACAAAAGTACTGAAAGGAGGAAGTACTGAAGATGCACACCTTCAGTAGTTTCCATATCAGTGGTTGATCAATCCAAGATGAAGAATAAGCCATGTGAAATATGTGGTAAATTCAATCATCTTTCTGATCATGTTGGTACAAAAGGGTTCCAAATTCAACAGAGATAAGCTCATTAAAATCTAGATGGATGCAATGAAAACTGAGTTTGAGACCAAGTTTGTACCACAATCATCCCAATGTGATAAACCAAGACTTCAACTAAATCCAAAAAGAAGGATAGGGTTCATCTAGTGCTCATAATGATAAACATCAAACTAAGTCTGTGAATTTTAAGGAGGAAATGGTGGGTCACAGGAACTCATCAAACACAAGTACTGATATGTCACAAGAGCTCAAAGCTTTGGCTACAAATCAGACACAACTTGTTATGATGGTTCAGCATTTGTTGGGGAGAGTTAACCAACTAGATGCACCAGTGATCAAACCACTAAAAAGGCATTCCAAGCCCAAATCCAAGGAATCCATTTCACTACCATCTCCTTCTTCATCAGCTGTTAATCATAAGAAACAAGTTATGGTTACATCTGTTGATGAAAATAGACCCAAAACCAAAAAGGTTTGGGTCTCTAAACCTAACTAGTTACTTTTGATGAATGTAGGGTTCTTCAGCATGCCAAGGAGCATCTGGTATGTGGATAGTGGAGGATCTATGCATATGACTGGGAGTAGTTCTCTTCTTAATGACTACTCTCAAGGAAAGAAGGGATTTGTTTCATTTGGAAATGATGCCAAGGGTTACATCATTGGGAAAGGATTTGTGTCTAATGGACAAATCCGGTTTGATGATGTTAACCATGTGGAGAATCTCAAGTATAATCTGCTGAGTATCAGTCAGATGTGTGATAAAGGGCATGTTGCACTTTTCACAAGCCAGAACTACAGGATTCTGTCTTCTCAAGTCCTGAGGCTGATTGACAAGGTATTGGATGAACATACTCTCCTGAAGGCCAACAGGATTGGAAGAGTATATGCCTTGGATTTTTCAAAGAAGATTTATTTGAAGGGTCATCCATGCCTGATCTCCAAAGCCTCTCCTCAGGAATCTAAACTATGGCATAGAAGGTTAGGTCATGTTACTCTCAAAAACATGAATCAACTGATCCACATAGTTTAGTGACAGGTCTACCAATAAAGGAGTTCCACTGTGATGAAACTTGCACTGCTTGTTTAAAAGGAAAACAGCACAAAGTCTCATTCCCTCCTATTGAAGAACCTAAGTCCACTGCCTGCTTGCAGTTACTGCACATGGATCTATTTGGTCCTGTGAGAGTGATGAGCATGGCAAAGAAGAAATATTGTCTGGTAATTGTGGATGATTACTCCGATTTGTATGGACAGTCTTTCTGCATTCAAAGGATGAGGTTGCTCAGAAGATTATAAACTTTGTGTTGAATGTTGAGAAGCAGTATTCCCTATCAGTCAAGTGTATAAGGAGTGACAATGGAACAGAATTCAGAAACCATACACTTGATGATTTTTATCTCTCAAAAGGAATCAAGAGGTAGTTTAGCATCCCAAGGACTCCAGAACAAAATGGAGTAATGTAGAGAAAGAACAGGACCTTAATTGAAGCTGCAAGGTCTATGTTGGCTGACTCTGGTTTGCCATTGACCTTTTGGCCTGAAGCTGTCAATACCTTGCTATGTGCAAAATAGAGTGTTAGTAAATCAAGGTTGATGAAGACTCCATATGAAGTTCTACATCATTTGGCTCCTTTGATTTCATTCTTCAAAGCCTTTGGGTGTCCTTGTTTCATTCTCAACACAAAGGATCAGCTCCACAAATTTGATCCTAAGGTGGATGCAGGGTATTTTGCAGGTTATTCATCCACTTGCAAGGCTTACAGAGTCTTCAACTGCAGAACAAAGATAGTTGAAGAGACTCTGCATGTGAAGTTTAATGAATCTCCAAAGGAAAAGATTCACAAAACCCTGTGGAGTTATTTGATTTGGACATACTACAATATGTTCCTTATCAGGCTTCAGCTATTGCTCCTGTCAACAGTTCTCCACCTGGTGGTACTGAAGATGATGATGATATTAGTACTCACCTTTTCAAGTTTAGTGACCAACTGCCAGAGTCTGCTAAACTTGATGTTCTTGTAGCTTCAGCAGCTCCATCCACAACAAATGCTGATGAGATTTCTGATTCCTCTACATCATTTGACTTGCCATCTCATACTTGGTTTCAAGAATCTGGATCAACATCTGCTGCTGCTGAACCGACTACAAACACTTGCACTGATCTTATTGTGTACCAAGATCTGAAGAATCACCCCATGTCTTAAATTATTGGTGATATCAATGCTGGTGTCTCAACCCAAAGTCAATTGTCTAACTTCTGCTTCTATGCTTTCTTCATCAGTCAGCTAGAGCCAAAGAACTATCATGTTGCTTTGAGAGACAATGGATGGGTTGAAGCCATGCAGCTTGAGCTACTTCAGTTCAAAAAGCAGCAAGTGTGGGAACTGGTTCCTCTACCCCCAGGTATGTGCAATAGGCACTAAATGGGTGTTTAGGAATAAACTGATGAAAATGGCTTATTCAAGAACAAGGCTAGACTGGTTGTACAAGGGTTTTCACAAGAAGAAGGTATTGATTATGATGAAACCTTCCCCTGTAGCCAGACTAGAGGCAATTAGATTGTTCTTAGCCTATGTGCATTCCACAATCTTAAAGTTTTTCAAATGGATGTCAAAAGTGCATTTTTATATGGTAAAATAAAAGAAGAGGTTTATGTATGTCAACCACCAGGTTTTGAGGATAATAAATATCCTGATTGGGTGTATAAACTTGATAAGGCTCTTTATGGGTTGAAGCAAGCTCCTAGAGCCTGGTATGAAACACTTTCCAATTTTCTTCTTAAAAATAATTTCACTAGAGGCTCCATAGATAAAACTTTGTTTATTAAGAAGGTGATCAGCATAAGCTACTTGTTCAAATTATGTTGATGATATATTTTTTTTGCATCCTCTGATCCCTAGTTATGTGATGATTTTACAAGTTTAATGAAACAAAAGTTTGAAATGAGTGCAATGGGAGAATTACAGTTCTTTCTAGGCTTGCAAATCAAACAAAAGGCTGATGGAACATTTATTCATCAGTCAAAATATACAAAAGATCTTTTGAATAAGTTTGATATATACAAAATTGTAAGCCTGTTCTACTCCCATGTGCAACACCACACAACTAGATGCAGATCAGAAAGGTAAAGCTGTTGATGAAACACTTTACAGATGTATGATTGGGTCCTTGATGTACTTAAAAGCTTCTAGACCAGATATCATGTTTGCAACTTGTGTTTGTGCTAGATTTCAGGCTGTTCCTAAAGAGTCTCATTTGATTGCAGTCAAGAGGATCTTTAGATATCTACAAGGTACACAATCTCTAGGTTTATGGTATTCCACTAGACACTCTTGCAAATTAGTTGCTTTCTCTGATAGTGACTATGCAGGGTGAAAGTCAACTTCGGGTGGATGTCAATTCCTAGGCAACTGTTTGATTCTTGGCAGAGTAAGAAACAAACATCTGTTGCTACATCCACTGCTGAAGCAGAGTACATTGCTGCTGCAAGCTGTACTTCTCAGGTACTCTGGCTTCAGAACCAACTTTTGGATTATGGCATTACAGAGACTAAGACTCCATTATTAATGGACAGTGCTCAGCTCTTTGCATTATCAAGAATCCTGTCCAGCATTCTAGGACCAAACATATAGAGATCAGACACCATTTTATCAGGGATTGTTTTGAAAAACGTTTGATTGATCCAAAGTTTGTGCCTAGTGCTGAGAGCTTGCAGATATATTTACTAAGCTTTGGATAGTTAAACTTTCCAAAACCTTGTGTTAAGGCTTGGTATGCTGCAGCTAGAATAAGTGACAACTACTGATGATCTCAGTAAACAAGTACTGATGATCATTAGTAAACATGTCACAAATAAGTACTGATTCTGTTACAAACTACTGATGTAGTTATAACTACTGATGTTAGTAAAAACAGATAAGTACTGATGTCCTATGAAACAACTGAAAATAGCCAAAAAGACTGATGAGTAAGTGTTGAGGACAGTATGAAACAGCTAAAAAGCTAAGAATTGACGAAAACTACTGATGAGAATTTTCTCTTCAGTTGTTTCGAAAACTGCTGTTTCACCTTAAATAGCTGATGACAAAACCATGTCTTCAGTAGTTTCACAACTACTGATGACTAACACCAAGTCCTCAGCTGTTTACAACAACTGATGACAAAACCATGTCTTCAGTAGTTTTACAACTACCGATGACTAACACCAAGTTATCAGTTGTTTACAACATCTGAAGACAAAACCAAGGTTTTCAGTAGTTTCACACCTACCGATGACTAACACCAAGTCTTCAGTTCTTTTCAAACGTCTGATAGTTAAAACCAAGTCTTCAGTTGTTTTCATAACAACTGATGACAACACCAACACTTTCAGTCGTTTTTTTTCAGCCTTTTCTAAACCTATAAATACCTGTCGTTGTTGCCAAACGTTTCATTAGCCGTTTTCAAATCTCTCTCTCTCAACAATGGCGACCATGAAACTCAAACCCCGACACAACTGTGTTGCCTACCTTACAAAATCGGCCTTTGGAACAAGTTTGACACTGCCATCGATCTTATGGTGGATTCCCCGTACCGAACTGCCTTTCTTCTGAATCCTACCATATCCTGACTCTTTATCCCAGTTCTGGACCAACGTTCTGAATTTCCCTTATCACTGGTAAGAATGATAACCAAATCACTCTCAGTCGTTGGTAAACCAGAAACAGATGCTCATCACTACAGACATCATTCGCAATACCCTAAATTTGCATGATGGAACCTATCCTAAAGAATACCCGAAAGGCACCACTGCTATGTCTTTCATAATAATGGGTATGAAGGCGACATAAGTGCTACAACCATACTGAAGAAGCACTTCCATGATGCAGAACGACTTATTTTTCACATGGTGAATGTCTGCCTAGCTTCGAAGACATCTTCTTGGGATCAGATGTCTTCCCGATGGCAACAGTATTGTATTCTATCCTTGAGCAACAAAATCTAAATTTTTCTGAGATAGTTTTTATGGAATTAAAGGATCTGGCTCAGAAACCTGTGGCAAACAGATGGCTACTTTATCCCAGGCTTCTGATGGCCATTATTTTAAATCAGCTAAACTCTGATGGACTTGTTGGTCTTGGAGTCCCTACTCCAGCTGTTTTAGCTGAGGTATACTCCCGACATAACATAGACCCTACTCTCAAAGGGGCTGCCCGGATGCTAAAACCCAAGCAGAGGGAACCCACAGCCTCCACTTCCAGATCCAAAGTCCCCACCAAACCCAAAACACTAAAACCCAAAAAGGCTACTCAGGGAGATGAGTCCCCTGAGGACGCTCTTGTACCACCAATACAGGAAACATACTGGTTCTAACCCCCCAGTTATGTCAAAGACTCATCCTGCTAAAGCCGCATAGGTATCCTCTCAACAGGATCCTGTTGCAACCACAATTAGGAAACCACATTACTAGAACCTATCTCATTGAGAGGGTTACCATTGAAGAGCACTTCTCACCCCGGTGCAATCTTCTTCTACCCAATCTCCACATGCAACCGCCCCTCAAAGTCCTACACTGATAGTTGCAAAAGTGTTGAGTCAGTTGCACTCCTCACCCCCTCCCCAGAAACCAATTACAACTGGGAATACCTCAACCATTGAGGGGGAGGATCAAAGTGCCTGTGATAACCCACAACACAGGGATTACAATGTTCAATCTCCAAGTGTAGAAAAAGATATTCGAACTTTTGGTAAGGCTGCCACTTCTACTGATTCAGCAAATGACCAGGATGAAGTTGGTACCATCCATAAGACGTCACCAGAGGCAACTGCCAATGAAGGACATATCCTGAGGCAGGAAGTCCCCAGTACCAGAACAACAAGGGGCACATGCTACTTCTGATCTACACTCAGAGCATGTACATCCTAATTCAATCAGGAGGTCAGGTGATTCACACAGACTGATGATGACCTGGGCTTTTTCTATGATGTTCTAGCCCATAATACCATTCTAGAGAATGAGGTGAGTAGACTCAAAGAGCTGCTTGCCAAAATGTCTCAGGATCAAAGACCATCTACCCCACAAACCCCACAGATGGCACCTTTAATTGAAGGTTTCCCAAACACTAAGCCTACACACATAACTGAGCCACCAGCCTCTGTTTTTGGCACCACCTCTCAGGGACAGAACCCCTCTGAGCAGATGGTTGCTATCTTTCGAAACTCCTTACCTCCCATCACTCCCATCATCACTGACATAGTGCATAAAGCCATTGATGAGAGGATACCCTCAAATCTACAAACCCTCATTGATGATGTTGTCCATAAATCTCTTTCTGCCTTTCAAGCCCCTGATCCCAATGCAACAAAAAGGGGGAGACTGCAAAGTCTAAGGCAGTGAAAGAAAAGAAGAGGAAAAGAACTGATGATGAGAAAGAGCCTGCAAAAGAGAAAGAGTCTGAAAAGGAGAAGGAGGTAGAGAAAGAGCTGATCTCAGAACAACTGATCACTGATAAAGAGAAGGAAGATCAGCTGATCACATATAAAAGAAAGAAAAGTGCTGAGTCAAGAGCTGATGAAGAAAAATCATTAGAAGACCTTGTTAAAGATGCTGATGAAGCTCATAGCAGATCAATGGATAAAATTATAGATCAACTATTTAGACATGGTCATGACACAGCCCACTAGACTCTGAGATCAGAAGGCTGGAATTTAAAGAGATACAATCCAGATGGGCTGCTTATAGTGTGCTGGAAAGGGAAAGATTAGAGATAATGATCAGATTCATTGCCAAATACCTTGGAAGATCATTGATAGAGATCAAATCCTGGTCCAGAGACAGCATCTTAGAGATAACTAAGAAGATCTGCTCTGCTGGAGGGTACAATAAAGGGTTGATTATAGAAGCACTAGATGAAGCTGGTGCAGGGAAAAGAAATGACATAGCAAAGCTTTCCAAAGCCAAACTCACCACCAAAATGCTGAATCAGTCCTCTCAAACTCCTACTCAAACACAACCCTTATCTCTAAAATCTCCCAAATCTGTCCCTAAACCTAAGCCACCCACAACTCAACCCACAAAACCAACCCCTTTTCCCCAAAAACCACCTCAACCCTCACCCAGTGATGCACCCAAAAGGAGGAGAAGGGTGTTGAGGGTAGAAGAAGATGAAGAAGAAGAAAATGATGATGATAGTCTGCCTATCTCTACTGTTCTCAAATTAAGTCACCTGAGCCCAGAAGTCAGCAGTTGATAACACCTGACTTGCAAAGGTAGATGGTGAAGGTAAAGATTGAAGAAGCAGAACAGCAGAAACAGCACGATGAGCAGTTTCTAAAGATGGTTGACAAGGACTTCCCTCAGTCCTCATCCTTTCAAGAAATGAAGAAACATGCTCTGAGGCTGTACACTCTTAGACACACATTTCAACATCAGAGAGAAAGAGTGCGGATATGGCCAGACCCCAGGGTAAGTTCTTGAATTCATAAAAAGAATATACCTAGTAGATATCATGGCCAAGTGAAGAAGACCTTGAATGATGCTATAATGTTGGCCATGGTAGTCTCACCCTGGGAAATCATTGAAGAATTCAAGAGAGCTCATAACTCCAAAACAACCCCCCAATCTATTCTTGAGAACAAAATGATCAAGAAGGGGTTGTTATACAAAAGTCTTGAAGATCTTCAGAAGAGTGAACTCCAGTTGTTACTTGAAGGCTCTCACCCAGACGAATTTGCATATAGAGAGATAACAACTGTGGAGTTGAAGAATGGTAAGACAGTGAGATACCTGTCTGAATACTATGGCCCAAAGTTCTTCTTCGAGGGAGAAGCTGAAGAACTCACCAAGGAGGAACAGTTGTTCTCCTTGAGGCCTATGCTAGTGAGTCTTATAGACTCATTCATGGGAATTAGGTTTCATGGTTAGGATAAGAATCTGTGTCCAGTTTCCCCAAAACAGAGTTCCCTTCCATACTTAGCCAATCAAATGATTAGAAACCTTTTCCCGGCCTGTGCTTATCTGATTACCTCTGAAGCTGATCAAGAGGGTATTTCTTCAAGAATAAGTGGGATCATCAATAAATTAAGAGGTTTTGGCTGCATTGGTTCAGGGGGAGTTTGTTGGACCAAAAGAACCAATGAGCCTGATCAGAAAAACCTCTAAGTCCCACAGACATTACAACTACTGAAAAAGAACACAACAGCTGAAGACATCAGCTGATTACAAGGTCTGAAGTAAAGAACTGAAGACAAAGTCTGAAGCTATCAGCTGAAGACAAAGTCTGAAAGTAAAAGTCTGAAGAACAAAGACTGAAGACAAAGACTGAAGACCAAAGTGATCAGTAGTTGTCACAACAGCTGAAGTTATCAACTTCAGTAGTTGTCACAATAGCTGAAGTTATCAACTTCAGTAGTTGTCACAACAGCTGAATTTATCAACTTCAGTAGTTGTGATGGTTTCCTTTTAGTAGTTTTCTTTTCTATTTCAGTACTTGTAAAACGACTGAAGAGCATGTTCTTCAGTCGTTGTTGTTTCAGTAGTTTTTTTCAGTAGTTGTAGTGATAGTTAACACTTGGTATTTTTGTAAGAAGATGTCAGTTGTTTGACATCTTCAGTAGTTGTGTTAACTTTTAGTAGTTTGAATAATTCTGTTAGATGTCACTATCAAGTGACATCAGCAGACGTCACATCTCCTATATAAGAGATGTTGACCTAATTGTATGTGTGACATTTTGCCACCACGAAAGCATATGAATGAAATATTCTATTTGCAGAACTCTCTCTCTATATAACCGTTTACTCTTACATTGAATATCAATTGTGTTCTTGTGAATTGTCTAATTCATTGTTCGAATTCCGCTGCAATACTCTCTAATCAATCAAACTTAGATCACTGATCCTAACACTTCATCACTCCTAATTATCTTAACCTTGTGATCAATTTGATTTTCTATCTTAAGAATAAACGATTTTAATGTTTCTGCAATTTCATCTTTAGTTCTTAAAAAGAATACCCATGTAAATCTTGTAAAATCATAAATTATCACAAGTATGATTTCCTTCCAATGCTCATTATACTTATGGGACCAAATAGATCCATGTGAAATAAGTGTAATGGAGTAGTGATGGAGTTATCACTTTTGGATTTATGAGATGCCCTGTATTGCTTCCCTATTAGACATGCAACACAGTTATCTTTGCAGAAAATTTCCTTTTTAGGCAAACCATGTACCAAGTTATTTTTAGCCAATTATTTCATTTTCTTAAAATTTACATGAAATTCACGTTTATGCCAAAGTGTTGACTCATCATTGTCAGCTTTGGAAAGAAAGCATGATACTTCACCCACTGGGGAAGCATTGTTCATATCAAGCTTGTACATATCCCCTTTCCTGGGAGATCTAAGAAGCACCAATTCCGGCGGAATTGTCATACTTGGTTTGAGGTTAATGCACTCATGTTCTGTGAAAAGCATTTGGTGCTTTTGATCACAAAACTAAGAAACACTTAACAGATTGTGTTCAAGCTATTTTACAAAGTGAACTTTGTCAACTTTTAATTTTCCATTGGATATACTTCCTTTGCCAGATATATATCCTTCAGCCTCACCTGCAAACTGGACAGGACCTCCAACATAATTTTTAAATTATTAAAGGAGAGATTTGTTCCCTGTCATGTGCCTGGAGCATCCACTATCCACAATCAAAATTTTGTAATTCTTGTCATATGGATGTCCCTGCACATAAGATGAGATGATTAGTTTTGATAGGAGACCCAATCCTTGTTGATCTGGGGTTCTTCCAATGATAGTGACATAACTAAACCAAAAGTTAAGCATGGGGGTTCAATTGTTGTCTTTGAAAAAGAGGGTTGGGCTGCAACATCTTTCTTGATCTTCAAGTCCATCCTTTGGTTGATCATGGAAGATGTGCTTGTTGAAGCTTTTGTGGCATAGCATTCTTCCGAAGCTTCTTTCTTTTCAGAAGAAGCCTTCACCACCTTTCTTCTCAAGCAGTCTTTTTCTAGGATGGTTTCAAGGGAACTTTCTTGTTTTTCTGAACTTTAACAGCTTTAGCTACCAAATCCATTTCCTTTCAGAAGAAGGATTTTCTTCCAAAAGCAAAACTAGCTTTCTCTTTTTCAACAATTGAACCATTTGATAAGGTCCAAATGTGGAACCTTCCCTGACTCCTTCTTTTCTAACATTATTTGCATAATGTGTCCTAGCAGGATTGTAGTAACAATTTTAGCCATGTGGTTTTCTAGACCACACATTATGCATGCAATGTTAGTCTTTTAGGAATATGAGGATTGTTGTTTATTGTGCTTTTTCTCTTCATCAGCAACATTTCCCTTTAACTTCTGATCCTTTGGTAGGATAGGAGTGTTGGTACTACATTTCTTTCCTGAATCAGAAGTACCTACCACTTGGAATCCAGCTAAGATGAATACATCCTTTTGTTTTGGGTCAATCATCAGCTTAGACTCAACCACTTTCTTCGTAGTTCTTCTTGCAGCTTTTGCTCTGCTTCTTCTAGATTTGGAGGTAAGGATTTAATTTTCACTGGGAGAGGTAGGTCGATTTACCTGTTCCTTCCCTGTGGTGGCCATTATTATTGCATCATTCTTCAACTCATGTGAAGATGGATCAGTAGATGGGACCTCTTGCTCTTCAGTACCATATCTCGGTTGTCGAATAGAATCATAAGAGTGTGGTGGAGCAATTTCATTGGTCTTAACCCTCCTTTTTTTTTATAAGAAATTTCAGAGTGGGAGGATGATACAACAATAGCTTGGAAGTTTTGCTAAGAGATAGCATACTTCCTGGCTTGAGCCTTAGCAGTAACAAGCTGGGCTTGAGCCTCAAAGAATTTGGATATTAAATCCTTTATTTGAGTCTTGTATATTGAGTGTTTATGTTTTAATAAGGACACAGTTTTCTCTAACTCTTAAATTTTTCTTTGATAGTCAGATTAAGACCTTTTAAAAATCAGATTTTAAGATATTTAAAGACTCAATATCAGATTTAATTTCCATATTGTAGTCCTGATATAGTTTAACCTTAGCAATACAAGCAGGAGTACAAAGATGTTCATATACCTTGTTATCATCTGTTCCAGCCATGAGTTCTTGGGAGGAGTTACATCCTGTACCATGAAGCTCCAGTCAACTTCTTGAGCCATTGTAGTTGTTTCAGTTGACTTTCTAGTGGGCTTTGATAGAGGGATGTGTGCAGGCCTGTGGGGTTCCTAGATTTGTCTTGGGAGCCTTGCATTCCCTTGCAAAATTACCAAGTTGGTTACAGTTGTAACATTTTTCCATGGTTTTGTCAAACCCATACTTGCTGTTAGTTGGGTTCTAAGGGAATTGCCTTCCAGTTCTCTTGAAGAACTTCTTCACTTTGTAGGCTAAAAGAGCCATTTGTTGGACAATGTACACATACTCTACATCATCTGGACTGAAGCACTCTAGATCATTGAAGCAGTACTGAAAATCACTAAAGTGTCCACTTCCTAAGACAAAGGCACAGTTGTCCTGAAAGGAACTATGTTGAGTCTGTTGAGACGTTGGATGTTAGGAAAGGTAATGTATGGTCCAGATGAGCAGGATGGCTGCTGGTTGTAAGTCAGGTAGTGTTGAGGTTGTGTGGTACCTAAGCCTTCAGCAACCATCAAAGCGTTTCTAGCAGTAAGACTCGGGGTTCTACTTTTCTGATGGCCCATCTAGCTCTCCATCTCCAGACAGTATCCATCAAGTATGCCATTGAGTTTAGTCATGGTGAGAGTGTTCAGATTCGCTGTCCTTTTGTTAGAGACACAGTAGAATGTACATTTATTTAGAAGAACACTCATGAACTTTCTTATGAGGTCTCTAAGTTCAGGAGTGATTCCCACTGACTGAAGCGAAGAAATAAGATCCATATACCTTAAATATTGCTGGTTGAGAGACTCTCCAGCAATATAGGTGAAGTTCTCGAACTACTACTTTAGTGAGTGCTTCTTGGAGTCATTGGATCTCGAGTACATTTGAGCAAGTGCATCAAATAGTTCTTTGGAAGACTTGCAATGCTCAAACCCCACCATGATAGACCCTGTCGCCTGAACTGCAGGTTCGCGACTGCAGAAGTGCAGAGCAGCCTTTGGCTGCTCTGAGCATGGGTTTTACACAACAAGGACTTCCAGAAACACTCTACAAACATACACAAACATGAACACAAGCAGAAAGACCTCACACGCACCCACACGACCTCATGTGTTCGAGTTGAACCCGAACACCCGAAACCGTAGTTTGGACAGCCGTGAATAAGTAAGGAAAAGGGACAACCAAGGTCGTCTACCTGCTAGAATAGAGTAGACTAGGCCGTAGATGGAGTCTAGACGACAAGAACAAGACCAAGCGGTTGGATTTGGTGCTAGAATGAAGAAGATGTGAAGAAGAAGGTGAAGAGGATGAAGAAGATGAAGATGAAATGAGATTAAGGGCTGGAGTATGGGCTTATATACCCAGCCCAAGTTTGCAAAACTGGCGATTTTAGTCCCTGCACTTAACCCTCGAGTTCCCCAAAATTTGTTTCGGTTGATTACGATCTTAAAATGTTTGTTATATTAAGGTTAAAAGCGTGTTTAATGGTATTTGACAGTCAAAAATGGTTTTATTAATGACAATGGTTGAAATTAAAAATGATATATTTGGTGGTAATGGTGATGAAATCTATAAAACGTTTATGCTTAGCACACGTTCTCGGAGGAAGTACAGGCACAAGGTAAAATAAAGCAGACATGATTCCTTAAAGCAGGAGTTCATGAAGAAAAGGAATAATAATTAAATTAATTCTATGCTTATTTATGTCGTTCGACGGACCTTAAGGTGACGGATGTCACACTTTAGGTCATGATACATCTTGTCGAATCCAGGATGTATAGAATATTTAGATTTGTGTGCCTCGCTCATAACTAAATCTCTCAGATTTCCATAAACAGGCACCCAAAGTCTATCCATGAAATACCGAATTCCATCCTCTTTCACCACTAACTGTTTATCCATTCCCCTTACTGACTCAGAACCAATATTTTCTGCTTTTAAAGCTTCTATCTGCACCTCCTTACCTTGTTTGGACAGTTGGGTACTAATAGTAAGTTGTAAAGCTCGCACCTATCGGGGTTTAGCTGTTTCCTTCCTACTTAGGGCATCGGCAACTACGTTCGCCTTTCCGGATGGTACTTAATAGCGCAATCATAATCGTTTAGTAGTTCCACCCAACGTCGCTCCCTCATATTCAACTCTTTTTGCTCGAAGATATGTTGAAGACTCTGTGATCGGTGTAGATAGTGCACTTGGTACCGTACAAGTAATGTCTCCAAATCTTTAAGGCAAAAACCACTGCACCCAATTCTAAGTCATGGGTGGTATAGTTCTTCTCATGAACCTTTAGTTGTCTCGAGGCGTAGGCTATCACCTTATCTCGTTGCATCAAGACACAACCCAATCCTTGAATGGATGCATTGCAATACACCACAAAGTCATACGTTCCCTCTGGTAATGCTAATATTGGGGTAGTACAAAGCTTTTGTTTTAATAATTGAAAAGCTGATTCTTGTCTCTCACTCCATTTGTATGTCATTCCTTTGGGAGTCAAGGCTATGAGAGGTTGTGCGATCTTAGAAAATCCTTCTATGAATCGTCGGTAATATCCTGCTAATCCCAGAAATTGTCTTATCTCGCTCCGCGTTTTGGGTGTAGTCCAATTCTTTATCGCCTCAATTTTGGCAGGATCGACATGTATCCCTTTCTCATTAACAATATGACCTAGGAATTGCACTTTTCTTATCCAAAAGTCACACTTTGAGAATTTAGCATACAGCTGCTCATTTTTCAACAGTTCTAAGATCATTCGTAAGTGCTCTTCATGCTCCTCCTTGGTCCTAGAATATATCAGTATATCATCAATGAACACCATGACAAACTGATCAAGATAAGGTTTGCACACGCGGTTCATGAGGTCCATGAACACAGCAGGTGCATTGGTCAACCCAAAAGGCATGACCAAGAACTCATAATGACCATAATGAGTACGAAACGCAGTCTTGGGAATGTCTTCTTCTCGAACTCTAAGTTGATGATAACCAGATGTCAAGTCAAACTTCGAATAATAGCTTGATCCTTGAAGCTGATCGAACAAGTCGTCGATACGAGGTAAAGGGTATCGGTTCTTGACTGTTACTTTGTTTAACTCTCTATAATCGATGCACATCCAGAATGTGCCATCCTTCTTCTTAACAAAAAGAACAGGAGCTCCCCAAGGCGATGTGCTAGGTCGAATAAAACCCTTATCCAAAAGCTCTTGAAGCTGTGATGACAACTCTTGTAGCTCGTTTGGTGCCAATCGATAAGGTGCCCTAACAATCGGAGCTGCGCTGGGAGTTAACTCAATCTGGAATTCCACCTGACGGTGAGGTGGTAATCCAGGAAGATCCTCTGGAAACACCTCCGGAGTTGTGCCAATCGATATGTATATGTATATGTATACGTACACGTGTACGTACACGTGTACGTGTACGTGTACGTGTACGTGTACGTGTACGTGTACGTGTACGTGTACGTGTACGTGTACGTGTACGTGTACGTGTACGTGTACGTGTACGTGTAGTGTACGTGTACGGGTACGTGTACGGGTACGTGTACGGGTACGTGTACGGGTACGGGTACGGGTACGGGTACGTGTACGTGTACGTGTACGTGTACGTGTACGTGTACGTGTACGTGTACGTGTACGTGTACGTGTACGTGTACGTGTACGTGTACGTGTACGTGTACGTGTACGTGTACGTGTACGTGTACGTGTACGTGTACGTGTACGTGTACGTGTACGTGTACGTGTACGTGTACGTGTACGTGTACGTGTACGTGTACGTGTACGTGTACGTGTACGTGTACGTGTACGTCTACGTGTACGTGTACGTCTACGTGTACGTGTACGTGTACGTGTACGTGTACGTCTACGTGTACGTGTACGTGTACGTGTACGTGTACGTCTACGTGTACGTGTACGTGTACGTGTACGTGTACGTCTACGTGCACGTGCACGTGCACGTGCACGTGCACGTGCACGTGCACGTGCACGTATACGGACGAAGGTATTGATTTAAATTTCGGGACTAAATTTCTTTCAACATGGGGATGATGTGACAACTCATCCAAAACTCACTCGATTTTGATTTCTGTGTGCCAATGCAGTAGACCAGTGATGGAACACTCTCATCGTGTAACGCAATTTTCGGGACGAAAATTCTTTCAACATGGGGATAATGTGACATCCGGTAAATTTCCATTACCAAACTCTGTTAGTTCTGTTAAGTCTTGCATACACGTGTCGTAAACACACACTAGTTGTCGTTTAACGTTGGTGACCTAATAATAATGAATAATACTAAATTAATGAGAATCTAATTGATTATGTGATTATTGTGTTATGTTTATGTGTTTGCATGTTTTAAAATGGTAATTAGAAAATTAATCGCGTAACGCGGAAACGTGCCTATTTATTCGTAAGTCTTGTGTTTTTATAAAGATAAAATACATAATGATTTTCATTAGTTTGTATCTTCATATTATTAAGTTAAAACCACTTTACAAAGAGTTTAAAGCCTAGTTTTTATAAAATACAAATTAGAAGGGCTTAAAGGGTAAATATGGAAATTAAAATTAAACGAAACACCCAAACCCTAATTCCCACCCCCCATTCGGCCACAAACACCCACACACACACCTCCCTTTGCGAAATCAGCCAAGAACAAGCAAGAGAACTCGAAATTGGATCGATTTCAAGGGTTACTACACGTTGGAATCATCAATTGCAAGTTAACTCGTGTTTAGAGGTTAGATTTTACATGTTTTGTGAGACTTTTCATAAGGGCCGAACCCTTGTTGCGAAATTGGTGTTCATGGAGTCGAATTTGATGTTGTTAGTACGTTAGTTAGACTGTATACATGTTAGTTAACGTCGATTATGTATGAATTGTATGTTTTTAGTGGTTTAATCATGGACTTTGATTGGAAGCAAACCCTAATTCGAAATTGGTAGGATAATGGATGAATGATGATTGTTTGATGAATGTTTGATGATTAATAGGTTGTATGAATGCTAGGTTACATTGGTTATGCAAGAAATTGATGAATTGATGTTGATGTTCATAGCTTACTAATAATAGTAACTTTGTTTTGCATGTAATGTTGAATTATTGATGAATTGATGTTATGGATGTGTTCACGGTGATGATTAGATGTTAGATTGTTGTTGTGATCATTGGGAATTCAAGAACACATGTTATAGTTCATACATTACGAAAGATAGTAACTTTTTAGGATATGAATTGATGAGTTATGATGTTTGGATGTTGTTGATCATGCTTAGATGATGATATGAACTTGAATTGGTATATTATTGATGAATTCATGAATGCATAGGATGTTTAATATATTTTGGGATGTGCTTTCCCAAAAGGGAAACTTTATTTATTCAAAATGTGAAAGATGATAGTTTGAACATGTTTGGGATGTTAGGAGCATGTTAGTAAGTTCACGGATGAATTCTAATGTGATAGAACATGTTAATTTAGTTGTATGGGATGCTTGGATAATCATGGGTGATGTTTGGACTTTGATGATCATGTATGATGTTGATGTTGATTAGTATTTAGGACATCATGTTTGGGACTGGAAATTGATTGTTGGGATGTTGTTGAATGCAATGTACATGGCTAATGAATATGATTATGATCATCATACACGCGTGCGAATCTGAGGCCCCTACTTAGTAGGATTGGCAGGGTTTAGGATGTGAAGTCGAGAGTGACTTCACATGGCATGTGGTGAGTGGTTTGATCCTTGTGTGACATGTTAGTTGTGTTATAACTAGTGGACATGTTAATGTTCTAGATTCGCATGACTTGTATGACACTTGGTTGTATGATGATCTAAGTGATACACCTGGTTAATATAGCATACATATGATCTATTTGAATGTTAACTATGTATGATATATGTGTATGATTACTTGAATGGTTTACAACACATAAAGTCACCAACGTGTCAAACGGGTCTACTGGTCAAACATGTCTGTTTTGTTTGAAATCTTGAGTCCTTGGTTGTAGTGTACTTAGGGTTTCACATGTTCTTTGTTTACACGTACTTATGTACTTATATGATCTTGGTAACCTCTGAACGTTGTCTGTCCACTCTGTTTGTCAAGTAAAACCTAAGTGTCTATCACGCGTATCAGGTGAGTTCATGCCCCACTCTTTATTTAATCTCTTTGGGGGAGATAGCATACTGGTAAATCACAAACGCTTTATATATTCAAGTTGTGTATAATATTATATAGTGTTGATATCATAGAAAACTCCTCACACTTTCAAATTGTTAATATTGAATAGCGGGGAAATTTGGACTACTGGGTCTGACGAGCCCCACCTGTGTGACTCGAGGTCAACCGGGTGCAATTTGTCCTATTGAACATTGTCACGACCTGTTAAGTCGTGACAGGAGGCAACAACGTAACACAGTCAGCTTCAATTGCGAAATCACTATGAATTAATATTTATTGTTAATGGACTAGCTATCTGTTACAATGCACTACTTTTATATCTATGTTATTAAACTGTTTATGTTTGAATATCTCTTGAACTCACCAACCATTGTGTTGACATTTTAGTATGCTATTCTCAGGTCATTAGCTTGCTTGCCATAGGAGCACTACATGGTTCACTTGCATTCTAAGACTCGGTCTTCAAGACATTTTAGCATTTTAATGATTAATGTTTACTCTTTTGGTTGGCACATGTTTTTCCATAGTATACACTTTTATTTCTTTGGGTTGTTTTTCAAAACGTTTCCGCACAGTTTAAAGTTTGTACTTTGGTTGATTTTATTTAAATTATGGCATATAGAGTCGTTCTGAGTAACTATTGACTATGATCCTGGTTTGTTCACACGCCTCACGGTAAAACTCTGCAAGTGGATTTTGAGGGTGTGACAGTTGGTCATCCGCATTGGTTAATGCGGATGAACAAATACTTCTGCGTATTTTTTCGGTCATCCGCATTTGTCAAATGCGGATGAGCAAAGTCTTATCCGCATTAATACTTGGTCTTCCGCATTTGTCAATCCGGAAGAACAAAAACATGTCCGTATTTGTTTATGTCTTCCGCATTGACAAATGCGGAAGACAATACATGTCTTTCTTTCGCAGGATCTTCATCCATATTTCTTCTTGGACTTATGGGATTCCATCAAAGCAATCATCAAATAACCTATTGAATTGGCATGTATGATTGTTTCAGGGTGCAACAATACTCCCCCTAAGGATTATACAGCCTATTTTTCTTAAATGTTTGGGAGGTGATCGATGTTGTGAGGATTATGTTGGGTCTTGTGGAGGTAGTAGAAATGCAGCTTTAATTGGATCCAGAATGGCTTTAATCATGTTGACAAAATTTGTTACCTCTGACATTCTATCCCTACTTAGCACATGTATCTTCATTTTTCTCATATTGTAGATGGCTTCTATTGGTAACTTCTTCAGTGAAATAGGTTCCCGAATAGAAATAGTAGAGAGACCATCTCTGTGAATAAGTAAGCTTCCACCCACATCTACCTCAAGTTTGACAATGTTCCCAAGTTGCAATGGTGTCTTCTTTTTCTTTCTTTTGTCTCTTTTGGCACTGATACGATCATAAGCCAATTTTAGCAACTTGATGCACATTAGGAAGAAGTGCATATCTTGTTCACCCATTTTATTGTTTATCTCCTTGAAGTGTCAGGTATATATATATAGTGAATGTAGGATTCATCAAGCAATCTTACTTCATATCCACTAAATAGTATTAGTTCAGCACCCTCCTTTCCTCCCCACTTTCTTTCAATCACCATCTCATATGTTTTTTCATCATAGTATACATTTGAGATGGCTATAGAGGAATGAGTACCAGACACCATTTTTCTCTTTAATGATTCTGTTGGTTTCACCTTCAACTCATGAAACATAACTTCTTTTGTTTGCATTTTCTTCTTCTTCTCAAGGGGATTAACAAAAGACTTATCTTTCCTCATGCATATTGTCTTTAAAGAATTGAAATTGTCAGTTTTTCTGAACATTTTGAGTATGTTTTCAAATTCATATCCCCTGAACATAGTTGAGTGATTGATCAATTCCAGTTGAGCTAGTTCTTTTAAGTCATGAATCTCCAGGGCATTTACAAGAGCTGAGTACTCTATAAAGAATTGGACCAGCCCGGAGATCCTTTTCACCATAAACATATTCCACATGTTGTCATACTTCCATGCAATTATTTTCTGATAAACTTTCCCTTTGGGAGTAGACACCCCTCTGATTAACTCAGTAGTGGTTAATCCTTCTTGTAGTTTTAACTGAGAGGGTTCTGCAAACCATTTAGGGTACTTATGAAGTACAGGAGCCAACAATTCTTGATCTTTTTGGTTTAGTAGCATGTCTAGAGCAGATACTCTAGATATTGGCTTCTTGTTTAGGATTTCTTCTTCTAACCACTTGAGCCTTTCTTTCTTTTCATTAATCATTTGTAGAGTTGCAGCCCTTAATGAGTTTGTTTTCATATTCCTAATCTTCCTTCTTGTGAACCCTTGGCTTGAAAGATAATCCCTCATTTCCTAATCTGACATGCTATAAGGATCAAGAAATAGTGGTTTAGGAGTTTGGGATGATTTCTTCATGGATGAAAGTTTAGGCAGAGGAACCTTTCTTGAAAATGATCTTTCATACTTAGTTGTGGTTGATTTCTTCATAGGAGACTATTTTGGCATGGGATCCTTTCTGGTGAATAATTTTTCATATTTAGTTTCAAAGTTTGGATCCAGCAATTTATTCACCTTTTCTTCTTCTTCCTTCATTCCTTCATATGTCATGCCAAAGACTTCATCGGGATCATACCTGTGATTGAACAAAAACATTGCTTTTATCATAAGATCATTAGTTTGAGCCTTTAACACCATTTACTCTACTGGTTTTTCTGGTTTCATAGGACTGTCCATATGAACATCCTTTTCAGCATTATAACCTTCAGCTATCTCTCCTTCTTCTAGATCAATAGTAACAACTTGTTTCTTTAATTGAGCTTCAACCTGCTCATGCTCTTCAAGAAATTCAGCTATAGCTGCCAAGCTTCTAGGATCATCTTTTTTATTTTTCTTAACACTCTCTTCTTCAATCATTGGTCTTTTTCCTTAGCCTTTTCAGCTAGATATTTTCTCTTTTTGGAGTAAGTTTGAAGTTGTGAACCTGAAGATTCAGCCTTTTCCATCACTTTAGGCAATTTTTCAGCCTTGGTTTGTTCTTGATCATCAATTTCTATTTCCTCCTTTTCTGTTTCTTTTTCATTCTTTTCCTTTTCTTTTTCATAAAATTCTCTTATCTTTTCTTTTTATTCTTCAGACAGTGACACAGCAGAGACTATCTGTATACTAAACTCTTTCTCTAAGGGAACTAGAGATTGAGGGATGTTTACAACAGGTTCAGTGTCAGTTCTCTGATTATTCACAAACTCCCAAAAGTCATCATCTACACTAAATTCTTCAGAGGTAAAGTTGCCTAGAGCACTGATAAGTTCTTCAAATTCTGCTTTCTCAGTATGAGTAGCATCTGATTTCCCAAAGTAAATCACAATCTCTTAGCTTTGTTCCTCATTCTTTGTTTCGCTTGCATCTTCTCTTTGTTCATCATTTTCTGAGAAAGACTAGTTCTCATCATCAATAACTTTTTCTTGTTCATTTTTACTCTCATCAACCACATCACTTCTTTAAATCTCAATTAACAACTTAAGTTTAGATATCCTTTTGTTTTGTCTTTCAATTTCATTTTGAAGATTGGAGATGATTTCAGCTTGTTATTCAATAATGTTTTCTTGCGCTTCCATAGCTATGGTTTGAATGGCAAGAGTGTCAACATGACCACTCACTTCTTCTCTAGAATGGTTCAGGGAAGATTTCAAGTAGTCAATCTGTCAGGATCAGTGATCACAAGTTTGATGTATTAGAGCGTAACGCAGCGGAATAAGAACAAGAATTAGACAAATTGTAGCAAGAATTTGATACTCGTATGCATTAAGAACAAATACGGTTGTAACGAGAGAATATATTTCTGTAACAAGAAATGTTTCTATGATATCGAATATTTCTGATCAAATCATTCTGCTTATTACAATAGGTTGACACTCCTTATATAGAGTGCAATCGCTGCTGTTATCACGGGAAAGTGACAACTGGCAGATCTATTACAAAAATAACTAACTCTTAACAAACTACTGAAATGTTCACAACTACTGAGAACATATCAGAGTGTTAAGTACAAAATATGAAACTACTGAAAAGAAACTACTGAAACTACAATGACTGAAGAACAAGCTCTTCAGTCGTTTTACAAAACTACTGAAAACATAAAACTACTGATGAGCACAACAACTAAAGAAGTATTCTTCAGCTGTTGTCTCAAACTACTGAACAGATAAAACATAAAACTACTGAAAGGTAAACCGTCACAACTACTGAAGAAGACCTCTTCAGCTGTTGTGACAACGTCTGATACTTTGGTCTTCAGCACTTGTGTCTTCAGACTTTGTCTTTAGCACTTGTCTTCAGACTTTGTCTTCAGCACTTGTCTTCAGACTTTGTCTTCAGCACTTGTCTTCAGACTTTGTCTTCAGCACTTGTCTTCAGACTTTGTAATCAGCTGTTGTCTTCAGCTGTTGTGGTCTTCAGTAGTCGTTGTGACGTCTGTGGGACTTAAAAGGTTTTTCTGATTCGGCTCATTGGTTCTTTTGGTCCAACAAACTCCCCCTGAACCAATGCAGCCAAAACCTTTAACTTTATTGAGGTCCCACTTATTGTTGGAAGAATGGTTGGTCTTTTTTCTTCTTGATCAGTTGAGAAGATGACCCATATAAGCACTGGCCTGGGAATGAGTCTCTGATGATTTGGTTAGCAATGTATGGATGGGAGCTCTGTATTGGGGAATTGGACACTGAGCTGTTCCCCCATCCATGAGACTCACTTCCCATGTATAAGCCTGTAGGATTCTCTGGTGTATGCTCTGAGAAACATAATTTGTTCTTCCATGGTCAGGTTCTCAGCTTCACCATCAAACAATCCTTCACGCCCATACAGCTCTGAGATGTACTTGGCCTGTTTGCCATTTTTGAGCTCAACTGTTGTAATCTGTCTGTATGCAAAGTCATCAGGATGAGTCCCTTCAAGTAACAGACTGAGCTTATTTTGTTTGAAGTTCTCAAGCCTCTTGTAGACTAACCCCTTTTTAATAACTATGTTCTCTAACATCTTTTGGGGTGGCTGTTTAGTCTCATAGGCCTTCTTGAAATCTTCTACAATCTCCCAGGGTGATACTACAAGGACCACTGTGATCTCTTCATCTACGATCCTTTTTACTTGGCCCTTGTATCTCGAAGGAATGTCTTTCTTTACAATCCTGTGAGCCACCCTAGGATCAGGCCATACTCTCACCTTTTCCTTCTGATATTGAAATGTGTTGGCAAGGGTGTACAACCTCAGGGCTTCTTTCTTCATACTAATTATTGATGAAGAAGAAGCATAAGTTTTGTCGATGCTTTTAAACATCTCATCGTCATGAAGCCTTTGCTGCTGCTCTTCTTCAATCTTTACTCTCACAGTTTCAATCTGTGAGGTGGGAGTGATGGGCATGGGTTTGGCTTTAGGAAATGTTAGGACTGCAGACAGAGGCAGCCTATCTTCTTCCACGTCATCCTCTTCTTCTTCTTCTTCTAGCCTTAACACCCTTCTCTTCTTCTTCTTGGGTGCATCATCGGCTGTTGGTTTAGAGGGTAAGGGAGTTGGTTTTGTGGGTTGTGGTTGTGGTTGTTTTGGAGAGGGAATGTTGACAGGCTGAGTTAGCATTTTAGAGGTGAGTGTGGCTTTTGAGTGTTTGGCTAGCTCAGTCCTGCTCCCTGCTCCTGCTTCATTCAAAGCTTCGACTACTAAACCCTTAGTGTATTCTTCAGACGAACAGATCTTGGAGGTTATGGCCAAGATACTGTCCCTGGTCCATGATTTGATCTCGATCAATGATCTCCAAGATATTTTGCAATGAATCTGATCATGATCTCTAGTCTCTTTCTTTCTAATGCATCATAACTTGCCCATCTTGAGTTAATTTCTTCAACTTCAAGTCTCCTGATCTTGAGTCAAGCGGTGCAGTATCGAACCCTTGTCTATACAGTTGATCAATAATGGCATCCATTGATTTACTATGTGTAGCATCTGCCATTTTGATCATCTCATCGAGTTGGAGTTCTTTCTCTTTTCCTTCACCCTTCCTCTTCTTATATGTGACATGAAAGTCTTTGTGACTTTCACCCACTTGATCATTTTTGGTTCCCTTCACATACTCCTCTTCCTTCTCAGTTTCCTTTTCTTTCAGTTTGCTCTTCCTCTTTGCTTTCACTAACTGACTCTCCCCCTTTTTGTTGCATTGGTTGCAAGGGTTTGAGTAGCAGAAAGCCTTGTGCTCACAATCTCCTCCACCAGGGGTTGTATGATTGAGGGAAGCCTCTCATCCATGGTTTTGATCACAATGTCTGTGATCATTGGGGTGATGAGAGGTAGGATTGCTGAAAGATAGCAGCTGTTTGCTCAGAGGGGTTCTGTCCCTGAGAAGCAGTGCCAGAAACAGAAGCTGGTGTCTTGGGAGTTTTGAGTGGCTGAGTGTGTGGGAGACCTTCAGGTGAAGGTGCCATCTGTGGGTTTATGTTGGTGGCAGATGTACTTGCTCTTGAGAGAATTGGTCAAGTAGTCTTTGTAGTCTACTGACTTCTTCCTCAAGATTGTGTTCTGGGCCAACACATCATAAAAGAAGCCCAGGTCATCATCAGCAGATGCTGAATCACCTACCCTCCTGCTTGTAGCAGGATGTACATGCACTGGGTGTAGACCAGTTTTAGCATGTGCCCCTTTTTCTTGGAACTGGGGACTTCCAGCCTCAGGACTATGTCCTTCATCAGCTGTTGCCTCTAGTGAGGTCTTAGCTATGTTACCAGCCTCATTCTGATCATGTGCTGATTCAGAAGAGGTGGCAGCCTCACTAGATGTTCTAATCTCCATATCCACACCAGGAGATAGAACGTGTAAACCCCGGTGCTGTGGGTTGTCAGAAGCATGGTGATCCTCGTCCTCAATAGCTGTGGTTCTCCCCTTTGTTGGTGGTTGTTGGGGAGGAGGAGAGGCATGCAGCTGAGTCAGCACGTTTGCAATGATAATGGTTGGACTTTGGGGGGCGGTTGCATGGGGAGATGGGGTAAAAGCAGTGTGCACCTGGGGAGAATGGTGCTCTTCAATGGCAATCTCCTCAAATGAGAAAGATCCCAGATTTGTGCGTACCCCTTCTGTGGTTGCTGCAGGCTCCTTTTGAGAGGAATCCTGAGCGGCTGTGGCTGGTGAAGTCCTTGTATCCACTAGGGGGTTATAACCAGTGGATATAGCCTGCGTTTGTGTTGCAGGGGCATCCTCAGGGGACTCATTTCCCTGAGTAGCCTTTTTTTGTCTTCTTTTTAGTGGGTTTGGTGGGGACTTTGGATTTGGAGGTGGTGGCTGTGGGTTCCAGCTGCGTGGGTTTGCGCAGCTTGGCAGCCATTTTGAGTGATTGGTCAGAGTTGTGCCGAGAGTATAGTTCCAGCAGTACAGCCATAGCAGGGACTCCCAGGCCAACAAGTCCCTCAGCTTGAAGCTGGTTTTCAATTATGGCCATTATGAACCGAGGATATAATATCCAACGGTTAGCAGTTTGTTTTTGGCCATATCCTTGAGCTCTAAAAATAGTATTTCAGAAAAATTTAAAGGTTGTTGCTCAAGGATGGAGTACATTACCTGTTCCCACCTTGTGGACATTTGATCCCATGATGAAGTCTTGGAGGCAAGGCATACATTTACTATATGAAATATGAGACGTTCGGCATCCGGGAAATGTTTCTTCAGTATGGTAGATGCACTCAGGTTACCCTGGTATCCATGGTGGGCAAATGATTGATTTGTTGCCCTTTGGATAACCAGTTGGGAAAGTGGCATCATCCAGATTAAGGTTTGGCGAAGAGTGTCTGGAGTAATGACCACTTTTGGCCATGGACAAACGATTTGAAGAGACTCTGTGTCATCTCCTTAGAGACCAGAGTGACGTTTGTCCAGAATTGGTAAGGGATTCGGCATATATGGTGGGATTTACCAGAAAAGCCGTTTTGTAGGGTGACTGAACCATTAAATCAATGGTGTTGTGAAACTTGGTCCAGTATGGCGATTTGGTGAGATGTGCGACACAGTTGTGTCGTGGTTTTAGTTGCATGGTCGCCATTGATGAAGAGAGGGTAGAGAGTTTTTGAACGTTAGGTTTGAGAAGAGAAGATAAAAACTCTGAAGGTGGGATAAGGTATTTAAAGGGTCGGGTTAGAAAACGACTGAAGGTTTTGGTGTGAGTCATCAGTTGTTGAAACTACTGATGACGTGGTATTAACTTTCAGAGGTTTGAAAAGGCTGACCGTATTGGTGTGATCAGCAGTTGTTATAAAAACAACTGAAGACTTGGTTTTAACCGTCAGACGTTGAAACAGCTGAAGTCTCTGATTTAGTCATCAGTACTTATCTGCATTTCTGACATCAATAGTTGTGGCTGCATCAACTGTTGTGACTACATCAGCTGTTGTAGCTACATCAGCTGTTTTAACAGATAAAGTACTTCAGTACTGGTGAGTATGTAGCCTTCAGTAGTTATAAAAACTACTGAGGGAAAAAAGAACTCATCAGTACTTATATGTGACAATAATGAACTAATGATCATCGGTACTTGTGAGCTGAGATCATCAGTTGTTGTCACTTATTCTAGCTGCAGCATACCAAGCCTTACACCAGGTTGTGGAAAGTTAAACTATCCAAGGCTTAGTAAAAATGTCTGCAAGCTCATCAGCACTAGCAACAAATTTTGGATCAATCAGACCTTTTTCAAAACAATCTCTAATAAAATGGTGTCTGATTTCAATATGTTTAGTCCTAGAGTGCTGGACAGGATTCTTGACAATACAAAGAGCTGAAGAGCTGTCCATTAACAATGGGGTCTTAGTCTCTGTTATGCCATAATCCAGTAATTGGTTTTGAAGCCAGGGTACCTGAGATGTACAGCTTGCAGCGGCAATGTACTCTGCTTCAGCAGTTGATGTAGCAACTGAGGTCTGTTTCTTGCTCTGCCAAGAAATCAAGCAGTTGCCTAGGAATTGACATCCACCAGAAGTTGATTTCCTGGTCAACTTACACCCTGCATAGTCACTGTCAGAAAAAGCAACTAATTTACCAGAATGTCTAGTGGAATACCATAAACCTAGAAATGGAGTGCCTTGCAGATATCTAAAGATCCTCTTGACTGCAATCAAATGAGACTCCTAGGTGCAGCCTGAAATCTAGCACAAACACATGTAGCAAACATAATATCTGGTCTAGAAGCTGTTAAATACATCAAGGACCCAATCATACATCTGTAAAGTGTTTCATCAACCACTTTACCTTTCTGATCTGTATCCAGTTGTGTGGTGCTACACATGGGGGTTGAACAGGGCTTACAGATTTGTAAATCAAACTTTTCCAAAAGATCTTTTGTGTATTTGGACTGATGAATGAAAATTCCATCAGCCTTTTGTTTGATTTGCAAACACCAGAAAGAACTGTAATTCTCCCATGGCACTCATTTCAAACTTCTGTTGCATCAACTTTGTAAAGGCATCACACAACTGTGGATCAGAGGATGCAAAAACAATATCATCTACATAAATTTGAACAAGTAGATTATGCTGCCCAGCTTTCTTAATGAATAAAGTCTTTTCTAGAGCGAGCTCTAGTGAATTATTTTCCAGAAGAAAGTTTGATAATGTCTCATACCAGGCTCTAGGAGCTTGTTTAAACCCATAAGAGCCTTATCAAGCTTATACACCCAATTAGGATGTTTATTGTCCTTAAAGCCTGGTGGTTGACATACATAAACCTCTTCTTTAATTTTCCCATACAAAAATGCACTTTTGACATCCATTTGAAAAACTTTAAGGTTTTGATAAGCAGCATAAGCTAAAAACAATCAAATTGCTTCCAGTCTAGCTACAGGGGTAAAGGTTTCATCATAATCAATACCTTCTTCTTGTGCAAACCCCTGAACAACCAGTCTGGCCTTGTACTTAACAATAAGCCCATTTTCATCAGTTTTGTTCCTAAACACCCATTTAGTGCCTATTGCACACTTACCTGGAGGTAGAGGAACCAGTTCCCATACTTGCTGTTTCTTGAACTGAAGAAGCTCAAGCTGCATGGCATCAACCCATCCATTGTCCTTTAAAGCAATGTGATAGTTCTTTGGCTTTTGCTGACTGATGAAGAGAGCATAGAAGCAGAAATTTGACAATTGACTTCTTGTTGATACGCCAGCAGTGATATCACCAATGATTTGAGACATAGGGTTATTCTTCAGATCTTGATACACAATGAGATCTGTGCAAGTGTTGTAGTAGGCTCAGCAGCAACAGATGGTGATGGTGAATCATTTCCTTGAAACCAATCAGTGGATGGTAATTCAAAGGAAGTTGAATTTGAAGAAATCTCATCAGCATTTGTTGTGGATGGTGCTACTGGAGCTACAGGATCATTAGTCTAGCTGAATCAGGCAGTTGATCACTAAACCTGAAGAGGTGAGTACTGCTATCATCATCATCAGCACCAGCAGAACCACCAGGTGGTGAACTGTTGACAGGAGCAACAGCAGGAGTTTGATAAGGAACATATTGCAGTATGTCCAAATCAATATCTCCACAGGGCTTTGTGGAATCTTGTCCTTTGGAGATTCATTAAACTTAACATGTAGAGTCTCTTCAACCATCTTTTTTCTACAGTTGAAGACTCTGTATGCTTTGCAAGTTATGAATAATCAACAAAGTACCTTGCATCCACCTTAGGATCAAATTTTTGGAGTTGATCCCGTGTGTTGAGAATGAAACAGGGACACTCAAATGCTCTGAAGAATGAAATTAGAGGGGCCAAATGATGAAGAACTTCATATGGAGTCTTCATCAACCTCTGATTTACTAGAACTCTATTCTGTACATAGCAAGTTGTATTGACAGCTTCAGCCCAAAAAGTCATTGGCAGTCCAGAATCAGCCAACATGGACCTTGCAGCTTCAATAAGGGTCCTGTTTTTCTCTCCACTACTCCATTTTGCTCAGGAGTCTTGGGATGCTATACTGCCTCTTGATTCCCTTTGATAAGTAAAACTCATCAAGTGTGTGGTTTCTGAATTCAGTACCATTGTCACTCCTCACACACTTAACTGGTAGGGAATACTGCTTCTCAACGTGTAACACAAAGTTCATAATGGACTGCGCAGCCTCATCCTTTGAATGCAAGAAGAAAGTCCATACAAATCTGGAGTAATCATCCACAATTTCCAGACAGTATTTCTTCTTAGCCATACTCATCACTCTCACAGGACCAAAGAGATCCATGTGAAGAAGCTGTAAGCAGCAGTGGACTTAGGTTCTTCTATGGAGGGAAATGAAGCTTTGTGTTGTTTTCCTTTTAAACAAGCAGTGTAGTTATCTTCACACTTGAACTCCTTCATAGGCAGTCCCCTACTAAACCATGGTTTTCAGCTGATTTATGTTTTTGAGATTAACATGACCCAGCCTTCTATGCCATAGAATAGATTCTTGAGAGGAAGCCTTGGAAAATAAGCAAGGATGGCCTTTGAGATCTATTTTCTTGGAAAGATCTAAGGCATACACTCTTCCTGTCCTGTTGGCCTTTAGGAGAGTGTGTTCATCCAACACCTATCAATCAAACTTAGAACTTTGGATGACAGAATCCGACAGTTTGACTGGTGAAAAGAGCAACATGGCCTTTGTCACACATTTGACTGACACTCAAGAGGTTGTACTTGAGATTTTCCACATGGTTAACATCATCAAACTTTATTTCCCCATTGGAAACAAAGCCTTTGCCGATGATGTAACCTTTGCATCATTGCCAAATGACACAAATCCTTCCTTCCTTGAGAGTAGTCATAAGAAGTGATCTGTTTCCTGTCATATGCATGGATCCTCCACTGTCTACATACCAGATGCCTCTGAGGTATGTTGAAGAACCTTGCAAAATACAACAAATTAGTTAGATTTTGAGACCCAAACCTTTTTGGTCTTGGGCCTGTTCTCATCAACAGATGGTAAACTAACATGTTTGTTGGAAACAACAGCCTGAGAGGAAGAAACTGGGGAAGAAAAGGAATCCTTTGGCTTGGACCTCCTTTTCTGTGGTTTCAACATAGGAACATCTAATTGGTTAACTCTTCCCAATAGATGTTGAACCATCATAACCAGCTGTGTCTGATTTTGTGATAAGGCTTTCAGCTCTTCAGCACATTGGCATTGGAGTTTGATAAGTTCCTATGTTGCACCTTCTTCTTTTGAGCAATCTCAGCTGTTACCTGTTTAACCCTTCCTTTTTGGATTTCTTTTGGACTTAAGGGTTACAGGATTTGATGTTGCTGGTACAAATGTGGCTTCAAACTCAGTTTTCATTTTAACCATTTTCTCTTTACTTTCTCTTTATGTTTGAGTTTGGATCCCCTTTTGTACCAACAATCATCTGTAAGATGATTGAACAAAAACCATACTTCACATGGTTTCTTCTTCATCTTATGATGATCATCAACTAAAGAGAATGAAACTACTGAAGACTTGCTTCAGTACTTTGGAAGCATTATTTGCTTTCTTGACTTCCTCTTTAGTAGTCTTCAAACTCTTTCTACTAACAGTTTTTTTCTCTTCAGTGCTGACAGTAGTTGGAGTTTGAACTTCAGGTGTTAAATCTTGCTCTCCAGTCCTTTCAGGACTTCCAGAAATAGCTCCTGAGTTGATCATCTCTTTGATCATGTGAGTGTCAGCAATGGAACATCAACATCAGCTGATGGGTTCTGAGAGGGCTTAGTGCTGACTTCAACTTTTGATGATGCTCTATCAAAAAGTGAATCACATGATGAGGTGGATTGGTTATTTCTTTCTCCATCGGATTTCACTTCTGCTCTTGAAGCAAAATCTGTAGGAGGATCAGTGTGATTATAACCAATACCAAACTACACATTGGAAGCAGATTGCTTACTAAGAAGCATTTCAAAACCTTTGCATGATTGTACCCATCGATCACACTCTACCTAGGTGACTGCAAGGGTTTCTTTGAGACTTCTCTGGTCTTCCAATAACCTCTAGCTTGGCCTTTTCATCATTTAATTGGCATTAAAGCTTATAAATCTCATCATTTTTACTATTAAGAGCAGACTCAAACTCAGCTTTTCTTTTGGAAATGGTTTTCTCAAACTCAAGTTTTTGATTTATTAATGCTACATTTGCCTCTCTAATGGAGACAAAGGCATCAATGTATGATTCAGAACATAACTTGGCTTTAGCCTCTGAAGATACCTGAGTTACCTGTGAAGATGATGCATTTGAGCAGGAACCCTCAGTAGACTCTAGGGCCATGAGAGCCGGATTCCCAAAAGGACTGTCACCACTATGTTGACCAGCACCTGTGAACAGTTGTTCATGACCAGACATGTCATTCGGTAAACTGCTCCAGTCAACAACTCCAGGGGTGAAGAAGCTGTGTTGTTGAGGTTGAGGAGGTTGATGAGATTGAGATGGTTGAGGTTCTGGTAGTGCATGAGGTTGTGGTACTATAGGAACTTGAACTTGATTTGACTGTGGCATGTAATAACAAGGGTAAGGATATGGCATTTGACCCTGAGGAACAAAATATGTAGGAGATTGTGGTTGAGAATGATGACTAGAATGACAGGATGTTGCCCTCTATGTTGTTGACTATTGCCAGGGAAAGTCACAAAAGGTGCAGAGGAATTACATCCAGATGATCTGCATTCTCTATCAAAGTGTCCAAGCCTGTGGCATTTGTGACACTTCAACTTAATCTTGTCAAAACCAACTTTGGTTTTGCCAGAGAGTCCCGGGAACTTTCTTCCAGTTCTTTTGTAGAACTTCTGAGATCTGATATTTATCAAGGCCATTTGGCTCAAAATATCCATCTCTTCTAAGTCATCATCAGCAATCCCCTTGAGATCATCCATGATGAAGCATATATTGTCATTATTACACCTAGTAAATTGACTATCAGCACTTACAAACGCAGAATCAGAAGTGTTTGAGGAGAAATCAATATGCTCATCATACTGGCATTCAGATGAAGCATATTCTAACCCATGACCAACCAAGGCAGTGTTGCCTGGTACAAAGTCTTCAGTGAGCTTTCCAGATGAAAACAGTTTTCGTTTCTGTTCTATCTCTCTCTCAAATGTGAGCAATTTCCCATGGAGTTGGGTGAGAGATAGTTTGTCCAAATTTGCACTAGAGCGTAGGACAATAGTATATGTGTCCCATCTCTCAGGCAGTGATCTGAGAAATCTGTTATTCATCTGGATATTGGTGTACTCAAGTTTGACTATTTTTTAATTCAGAGATCAAACAAGAGAACCGCTCAAACTGTTGAGTCAGTGTCTCACCCTTTCTATAAGAGACTTTTTATGAGATAATGTCTCGTATTGTTGGGCAAGGATTTCTCTATTATTTGCCAAGACCTCATTTGTTCCTCCAAATTGTTCTTTCAAGGCATTCCAGAGGTCATGGGCAGTTTCATGATGCATTAGCCCAGAATAGATTTCATTGGGAAATGCCATGGCCAGAATTCCATGGGCTTTTGCATCAATCTCAAACAATTTCTTATCCTCATCTGAGTATTGCTCCCTCCTCTTCGGAACCATTTGATTGGTTTCCGGGTTATTCACCATAGGCTTGTGTGGACCATGTACCACTGATGTCCAACAACCTGCGCTGTTAACAGACAGGTGATGGAGCATTCGTCGTTGCCATATGTTATACTCATTCCTAACCAGCATTGGAGGCTTGGTTGAGGAACCAGTATTGTGAGGATCATTGGAAGGAGTAGTCATTTTCAGTCCAAATACAATTTAATTCAAGCTTTTAAACGTTTTTACATAGACCACAACAGACTCAATGAAAACCAAGAGAAAATCTCAGGATGAATGACCAGAAACACAGAAAATTCAATCTCTATAACCGTTTCTTGCAAAAAAAAATGCTAATTCAATCAAACTTGGATCTTGAATAGCAGTTTCAATGATCAATTATTAGATCGATCAATGATTAACCTGCTCTGATACCATTTGTCAGGATCAGTGATCACAAGTTTGATGTATTAGAGCGTAACGCAACGGAATAAGAACAAGAATTAGACAAATTGTAGCAAGAATTTGATACTCGTATGCATTAAGAACAAATACGGTTATAACGAGAGAATATATTTCTGTAACAAGGAATGTTTCTATGATATCGAATATTTCTGATCAAATCATTCTGCTTATTACAATAGATTGACACTCCTTATATAGAGTGCAATCGCTGTTGTTATCACGGGAAAGTGACAACTGGCAGATCTATTACAAAAATAACTAACTCTTAACAAACTACTGAAATGTTCACAACTACTGAGAACATATCAGAGTGTTAAGTACAAAATATGAAACTACTGATAAGAAACTACTGAAACTACAATGACTGAAGAACAAGCTCTTCAGTCGTTTTACAAAACTACTGAAAAACATAAAACTACTGATGAGCACAACAACTGAAGAAGTATTCTTCAGCTGTTGTGTCAAACTACTGAACAGATAAAACATAAAACTACTGAAAGGTAAACCGTCACAACTACTGAAGAAGACCTCTTCAGCTATTGTGACAACGTCTGATACTTTGGTCTTCAGCACTTGTGTCTTCAGACTTTGTCTTCAGCACTTATGTCTTCAGACTTTGTCTTCAGCACTTGTCTTCAGACTTTGTCTTCAGCACTTGTCTTCAGACTTTGTCTTCAGCACTTGTCTTCAGACTTTGTCTTCAGACTTTGTCTTCAGCACTTGTCTTCGGACTTTGTCTTCAGCACTTGTCTTCGGACTTTGTCTTCAGCACTTGTCTTCAGACTTTGTAGTCAGCTGTTGTCTTCAGCTGTTGTGGTCTTCAGTAGTCGTTGTGATGTCTGTGGGACTTAAAAGCTTTTTCTGATCCGGCTCATTGGTTCTTTTGGTCCAACACAATCTCTTTCTATTTCTCTTTCTTTTCAGCTTCATATTTTTCTTTTATTTCTTTTAATTCATTCTCCTTTTCATCAAGCTCTAGAATCCTATCATCAATGATTCTAGCTCTCCTATTTAGTATTCTTTCCATCCTTTCCACCTTTTGTAGGAGCTCAGATATCAATTCATCCTTTTCATCAGGCATGTTTACACTAGATTTAGCAAAGCTCTCTAAGGGAGCAGTCTCAGAAGTTGCTTTCTTTATAGGCATTTGAGTATGTTGATCCTCCTCATTTGAAGATGATTGGATGCTTTTGAAGTGCTAGTTGAGTCTCCAAATTCAGTAGGGTAATCATGGGTGGGCAATGATTGGTGTGGTGATATTGGTGAGTGATGAGATGGTAATATTGGTGATTGATGAGATGGTGATATTGGTTGTGGGTTGGTTGTGGTGATGGTTGTGGTGATGGTTGTGGTGTTAGATGTGGTGTTGGTTGTGGTGATGGTTGTGGTGTTGGTTGTGGTGATGGTTGTGGTGTTGGTTGTGGTGATGGTTGTGGTGTTGGTTGTGGTGTTGGTTAGGGTGATGGTTGTGGTGTTGATTGTGGTATTGGTTGTGGTGATGGTGGTGGTGGTGGTTGTGGTGATGGTGGTGGTGTTGGTTGTGCAGCTTGCTCATTAGCATCTTGTTCTTGTCCTTGATCTTCTTGATTTATCCGTTGAATCATCCAAGGAAGAAGAGGTGAGTGAGCTCCACTGTAAAATTTTCTTGGATCCCTCTTCTTAAAATACTTGTATGATCTTGCATCATAATAAGGAATATCAAGCACTGGTCCCTCAATAGCAATATCCGGAAATGATTCATTTATCAGACACTGAATGAATCTTGGATACGTTAGGAACTTGTATCTTCTCCCCTCTTGTATGTTTGAAGTCAGGCCATTAAAGACATAGGCAGACATATTGAATGGCCTGCTTGTGTAGAGAGCACAGATTGCTGAGGAAGTGGTGATGGGAATATCATTCCATCCTGTTTTTCTCTTGGATAGGCAGTGCTGAAACATGTGGATTAGGAATCTCCAAGGCAGATCAACTAATCCTTTAACAATTTGTTTAGCTTCATATCCTCCTTCATCACCAATCTCAGCAAAGAATGTGGTTATTTCATCATCATCCAGCTCTAGTGGTGCATTAGCATCAACACCAAATTGAAAGCATCTTCTAACAGACTCTTTAGATATGCTCAGAGTATGATCATTGTCAATTCTTCCAGCTAATGTTCTAACACCATCAACTTCAATTACCTCAGCTAAATTCCAGAAAGACCTAATGAGGTTCTCATAGATGGTGGGTCTCACAGTGATAGCATAAGCTACCCTTGTTATAGATATGAATCTGATCATATCTCTCAGTCCCTCAGCTTCTAGCACATTAGGGTTTAAATAACCGCTGACATTGTGGAGCTTGCTCCATGAAAGATTTTCCATATAATCTGCATAAGAGACATGTTTGTCAATTTTGATAAGAACTCATGTGTACCGTTTATCAGTTTGACTTTAAATGGTCAAAGATAAACGTTTGACATTATTGTATCATTGTTGTCACATTGTGAATTTGTTGTTCAACAATCACAGTTTCTATGTTTGAACCATTTATTAGATGTTATTTCATTGATTTGTTACACATTTTCATTTTTCATCATGCTTTGTTCTTACAACAAACATGAATATAAAGGTTTTTGAATTTAAGCATAGTGAATGATATAATGACTGTAATTATATCATTTCCCAAAGATTCTTTTCTTCATCAAACTTGATTTCTTTTTATGGGTTTCTGATGTTTTTAATTGTTTTTGATGTTTTTCATGGTTTTACTCAAGGTTAATCATGCCAGTTGACTAAACTAGGAATTCAAACCTACTAGGTTCAAATGCCTTGGTAAACAAATTAGCTAATTGATTTTCAATTGGTGCTTGAATCAATTTGATTAATCCCTTTTCAGCACAGTCCCTCAAAAAGTGATATCTAATCTCAATATGTTTTGGTTTTGAGTGCTGAACTGGATTATTAGTTATGAAAACAGCTACTGTGTTGTCAATATAAATGGCGTGTGCAAGAAGTTAAAACCATAATCAATCATTTTATTTTGAATCCAGAGTACTTGAGAGCAACAAGCTGATGCTGCAATATACTCAGCTTCTGCTATGGACACAGATACATTTGTCTGCTTCTTGCATTGCCAAGATACCAGTTTGGGACCAAGAAATTGACAACCGCCACAGGTGGATTTTCTATTGAAGTTGCATCCTCCATAATCACTATCTGTGAAGTGCATAGAGATTAAATTCTCCTTCCTTTAGATACCATAACCCAAGAGCTGGTTTGCCCTTTAGATATCTGAATATCTTCTTAACTGCATTCACATGTGATTCTTTTGGATCAGCTTAATATCTAGCACACACACAAACACCAAACATTATATCAGGCCTACTAGCTGTTAGATACATAAGTGAACCAATCATTGATCGATAGTGAGTCTGATCCACTGGTTTGCCTTTAGGATTAGGTCCAATCTTTATTTTAGTATCCACATGAGTGCTGATAGACTGATAATCAGCAAAGTGGAATTTCTTCAACATGGTTTCCACATATTTTGATCGATTGATGAAGATTCCATCTGCTATCTGTTGGACTTGCACCCTTAGAAAGAATGTGAGTTCCCCCATAGCACTCATTTGAAATTTTGAGTGCATAAGGTCTTCAAATTCTTTACAGAGTTGTTTGTTTGTAGATCCAATATAATGTCATCCACATAGATTTGGACTAATAGCATATCTCTTCCTCTTGTTCTTCTGAAGAGAGTCTGATCAATCTTTCCTCTTTCATATCCATGTTTAAGAAGAAAGGATGATAGAGTCTCATACCACTTTCTTGGGGCTTGATGAAGACCATATAGAGCTTTGTCAAGCTTGTAAACTCTGTGAGGGAAATCTGGATCTTCAAAGCCAGGTGGTTGACTCACATAGACCTCCTCAGCAATCTTTCCATACAGGAAGGCACACTTTACATCCATTTGATAAACTGTAAATTTCATGGATGTAGAATATGCTAGAAAGATTCTGATTGCTACTAGTCTGGCAACAGGTGCAAACACTTCGTCATAGTCGATTCCTTCTTCTTGAGTGCATCCCTGTGCCACTAATCTTGCTTTGTTTCTGATGACGATCCCTCTATCATCAGTCTTGTTCCTATACAGCCATCTGGTACTGATAGGGTATTGTCCTTCGGGAAGATCTACCAGTTGCCATACTTCTTGCTTCTTGAATTGGAGCAATTCTTCCTGCATTGCTTCAATCTAGCTATTGTCTTGAAGTGCCTCTTTGATGTTCTTGGGTATTGTTTGACACAGAAAGCATGAGAACAAACCGATGTTTGTAATACTTGATTTGCTTCTTGTCACCCTCTCATTAAGATCACCAATAATGATTTCAAGTGGATGGTTCTTGTATATTCTTGTGGTTGGAATGGAGTCACCAGCAATCATTACATCAAGATTGGAGACATTCAGTTCATTATGGTCAGAGGCACATTCACCTAGTACTGTTGTTGAATTATGAAGATTGTCAGACTCTGTTTCAGTTCCTGCTTCAACTTCGGCAGCACTATGATTGCTTACATCATTTGATGTCCTTTGTGTTTCAACTGGAGGAGAGGCCTATTTTTGATTTATGACCTCAGTTGATAGATCATCTGAGTGAGATTGTACCAGGCTTGGACCTCCTTTAGTAGAAACACTAAGGTTTTGTGACGGTTGTCTAATGGGATCAGCTTGAAGAGGAACATCTTCATTCATGCATTCATCAAATGTAGGAGGAATCAAGGGAAATCATCTCTTCTTTCTACAGCTGACGAAGTATCACTTGAATGTAGATTTCCTGCATCAGACAAGTGAAATTGATCAAATGATTTTGTAAACGTGTCAATATCAAACAACCAGTTGGGACCATTTGTAGATTTGGAAAACGAATGTTCCTTTAATTGAACATATGTTGATTCATCAATAATATTAATATAGGATTGAACACTCTATAAACCTTTGAAACAGAAGAATAACCTACAAAGAATCATTCATCAAACTGGATGAAAACTTTCCCAAATAGTCTCAGGTGTTTAATATTGAGACAAGACTACCAAATGATTTGAGGAATCCAATAAATGGTTTCCTATGACAGAGCAGTTCATAGGAGTCATGTTGCTTTCTTTAACAATTAGAGTTCGATTTTGTACAAAGCACGATGTATTAATTGCTTCTGCCAAAAGGTGATTGGCAGTTTAGCATTGGCAGTTTAACAATATGTATATGTATATGTATATACATATGTATATGCAAATGTATGTATATGTATATGTATATGCATATAGTAGATTTGGAAAACGAATGTTCCTTTAATTGAACATATGTTGATTCATCAATAATATTTAATATAGGATTGAACACTCTATAACCTTTGAAACAGAAGAATAACCTACAAAGAATCATTCATCAGAACTGGATGAAAACTTTCCCAAATAGTCTCAGGTGTTTAATATTGAGACAAGACTACCAAATGATTTGAGGAATCCAATAAATGGTTTCCTATGACAGAGCAGTTCATAAGGAGTCATGTTGCTTTCTTTAACAATTAGAGTTCGATTTTGTACAAAGCACGATGTATTAATTGCTTCTGCCCAAAAGTGATTGGCAGTTTAGCATTGGCAGTTTAACAATATGTATATGTATATGTATATACATATGTATATGCAAATGTATATGTATATGTATATTATATGTATATGCATATGTATATGTATATGTATATGTATATGTATATGTATATGTATACGTATATGTATATGTTATGTATATGTATATGTAATGTATATGTATATGTAATGTATATGTATATGTATATGTATATGTATATGTATATGTATATGTATATGTATATGTATATGTATATGTATATGTATATGTATATGTATATGTATATGTATATGTATATGTATATGTATATGTATATGTATATGTATATGTATATGTATATGTATATGTATATGTATATGTATATGTATATGTATTGTATATGTATATGTATATGTATATGTATATGTATATGTATATGTATATGTATATGTATATGTATATGTTATATGTATATGTATATGTATATGTTATGTTATGTATATGTATATGATTGTATATGTATGTATATATGTATATGTATATGTTATGTATGTATATGTATATGTATATGTATATGTATATTTATATGTATATGTATATGTATATGTATATGTATATGTATATGTATATGTATATGTATATGTATATGTATATGTATATGTATATGTATATGTATATGTATATGTATATGTATATGTATATGTATATGATATGTATATGTATATGTTATGTATATGTATATGTATATGTATATGTATATGTATATGTATATGTTATGTATATGTATATGTATATGTATATGTATATGTATATGTATATGTATATGTATATGTATATGTATATGTATATGTATATGATATGTATATGTATATGTATATGTATATGTATATGTATATGTGATGTATATGTATATGGTATATGTATATGTATATGTATATGTATATGTATATGTATATGTATAGGTATATGTATAGGTATATGTATTACGTGTACGTATACGTGTACGTGTACGTGTACGTATACTGTATACGTATACGTGTACGTACACGTGTACGTATACGTGTACGTACACGTGTACGTATACGTGTACGTACACGTGTAACGTATACGTGTACGTATACGTGTATACGTATACACGTATACGTACACGTATACGTATACGTACCGTATACGTATACGTACACGTATACGTATACGTACACGTATACGTATACGTACACGTATACGTATACGTATACGTATATGTATACGTATATGTATACGTATATGTATACGTATATGTATACGTATATGATATGTATATGTATATGTATATGTATATGTATATGTATATGTATATGTATATGTATATGTATATGTGTCACACCCTCAAAATCCACTTGCGGTGTTTTACCGCGAGGTGTGTGAAAAAACCAGGATCACAGTCAATAGTTACTCAGAACGACTCTATATGCCATAATTTAAATAAAATCAACCAAAGTACAAACTTTAAACTGTGCGGAAGCGTTTTGAAAAACACCCAAAGAAATAAAAGTGTATACTATGGCAAAACATGTGCCAACCCAAAAGAGTAAACATTTATCATTAAAATGCTAAAATATCTTGATGACTGAGTCTTAGAATGCAAGTGAACCATGTAGTGCTCCTATGGCAAGCGAGCTAATGACCTGAGAATAACATACTAAAATGTCAACACAATGGTTGGTGAGTTCAAGAGATATTCAAACATATACAGTTTAATAATAGAGATATAAAAGTAGTGCATTGTAACAGATAGCTAGTCCATTAACAATAAATATTATTTCATAGTGATTTCGTAATTGAAGCTGACTGTGTTACGTTGTTGCCTCCTGTCACGACTTAACAGGTCGTGACAATGTTCAATAGGACAAATTGCACCCGGTTGACCTCGAGTCACACAGGTGGGGCTCGTCAGACCCAGTAGTACTACCCAAATTTCCCCGCTATTCAATATTAACAATTCGAAAGTGTGAGGACTTTTCTATGATATCAACACTATATAATATTATACACAACTTGAATATATAAAGCGTTTGTGATTTACCAGTATGCTATCTCCCCCAAAAGAGATTAAATAAAGAGTGGGGCATGAACTCACCTAATATGCGTATAGATACTTAGAGTTTGACTTGACAAACAGAATAGACAGACAACCTTCAGAGGTTACCTAGATCATATAAGTACATGAGTACGTGTAAGCAAAGAACATGTGAAACCCTAAGTACACTACAACCAAAGACTCAAGATTTCTGGAAAAAAAAGACATGTTTGACCCATTTGACCCGTTTGACCCGTTGGTGACTTTATGTGTTGTAAACCATTCAAGTAACCATACACATATAACATACATAGTTAACATTCAAATAGATCATATGTATGCTATATTAACCAGGTGTATCACTTAGATCATCATAAAGCCAAGTATCATACAAGTCATGCGAATCTAGAACATTAACATATCCACTAGTTATAACACAACTAATATGCCACACAAAGATCAAATCACGCACCACATGCCATGTGAAGCCACTCACGACTTCACATCCTGAACCCTGCCAATCCTACCAAGTAGGGGCCTCAGATTCGCACGCGTGTATGATGATCATAATCATAATAATTAACCATGTTCATTGCATTCAACAAACATCACAACAATCCATTTCCAGTCCCAAACATGATGTCCTAACTACTAACCAACATCAATATCATACATGATCATCAAAGTCCAACATCACCCATGATTATCCAAGCATCCCATACAACTAAATTAACATGTTCTATCACATTAGAATTCATCCGTGAACTTACTAACATGCTCCTAACATCCCAAACATGTTCAAACTATCATCTTTCACATTTTGCATAAATAAAGTTTCCCTTTTGGGAAAGCACATCCCAAAATATATTAAACATCCTATACATTCATGAATTCATCAATAATATACCAATTCAAGTTCATATCATCATCTAAGCATGATCACAACATCCAAACATCATAACTCATCAATTCATATCCTAAAAAGTTACTATCTTTAGTAATGTATGAACTATATCATGTGTTCTTGAATTCCCAATGATCATAACAACAATCTAACATCTAATCATCACCGTGAACACATCCATAACATCAATTCATCAATAATTCAACATTACATGCAAAATAAAGTTACTATTATTAGTAAGCTATGAACATCAACATCAATTCATCAATTTCTTGCATAACCAATGTAACCTAGCATTCATACAACCTATTAATCATCAAACATTCATCAAACAATCATCATTCATCCATTATCCTACCAATTTTCGAATTAGGGTTTGCTTCCAATCAAAGTCCATGATTAAACCACTAAAAACATACAATTCATACATAATCGACGTTAACTAACATGTATACAGTCTAACTAACGTACTAACAACATCAAATTCGACTCCATGAACACCAATTTCGCAACAAGGGTTCGGCCCTTATGAAAAGTCTCACAAAACATGTAAAATCTAACCTCTAAACACGAGTTAACTTGCAATTGATGATTCCAACGTGTAGTAACCCTTGAAATCGATCCAATTTCGAGTTCTCTTGCTTGTTCTTGGCTGATTTCGCAAAGGGAGGTGTGTGTGTGGGTTTTGTGGCCGAATGGGGGGTGGGAATTAGGGTTTGGGTGTTTCGTTTAATTTTAATTTCCATATTTACCCTTTAAGCCCTTGTAATTTGTATTTTATAAAAACTAGGCTTTAAACTCTTTGTAAAGTGGTTTTAACTTAATAATATGAAGATACAAACTAATGAAAATCATTATGTATTTTATCTTTATAAAAACACAAGACTTACGAATAAATAGGCACGTTTCCGCGTTACGCGATTAATTTTCTAATTAACATTTTAAAACATGCAAACACATAAACATAACACAATAATCACATAATCAATTAGATTCTCATTAATTTAGTATTATTCATTATTATTAGGTCACCAACGTTAAACGACAACTAGTGTGTGTTTACGACACGTGTATGCAAGACTTAACAGAACAAACAGAGTTTGGTAATGGAAATTTACCGGATGTCACATTATCCCCATGTTGAAAGAATTTTCGTCCTGAAAATTGCGTTACACGATGAGAGTGTTCCATCACTGGTCTACTGCATTGGCACACAGAAATCAAAATCGAGTGAGTTTTGGATGAGTTGTCACATCATCCCCATGTTGAAAGAAATTTCGTCCCGAAATTTAAATCAATACCTTCGTCTGCTGGCATCGTCCTTTCGAATAGTTGAGGGTACTTAAGCTTCATTTGATCTTCTCGTTCCCATGTGAATTCCGGTCCACATCACAAATTTCAACGGATTTTGACAATGGGTATCTTGCTTTGCTTAAGTGTTTTCACCTCACGGTCCATCACCTCAACTGGTTCTTCAATAAAACGCAATTGTTCATCCATGTGAATTTATTCTAGTGGTACGACCATTGTTTCATCAGTTATGCACTTCTTCAGGTTTGACATGTGAAACACATCATGGATTCCACTTAGCGAATCAGGTAGGGCTAGTCGATAGGCTACTGGACCTATTCTTTCCACTATTTCAAATGGTCCAACGTACCTCGGATTTAGTTTCCCTCATTTACCAAACCGAACTACGCCTTTCCATGGTGAGACTTTCAACAAAACCTTGTCGCCAACCTAAAACTCTAAAGGTTTTCGTCTCTTGTCAGCATAACTCTTTTTTCTGTCTCGCGCTGCAGCCATATGGTTTCGTATCTGTACAATCTTCTCAGTTGTCTCATGAATTAACTCGGGACCTGTTAGCTGACTATCACCAATTTCTGCCCAGCAAACTGGTGATCGACATTTTCTCCCATGCAGTGCCTCGAAAGGTGCTGCCTGTATGCTAGTATGATAACTATTGTTATAAGAAAACTCCACCAATGGCAGGTGAATTTCCCAGTTATTCCCGAAGTCAATCACACAAGCACGTAGCATATCCTCCAATGTGTGTATGGTACGCTCACTCTAGCCATCCGTCTGTGGATGATATGCAGTACTCATATCTAATCGTGTACCCAAATATTTCTACAATGATTGCCAGAAATGTGACGTGAAACGAGCGTCGTGATCGGAAATAATTGAGATCGGTACACCGTGTCTCGAAACGATCTCTTTAAGGTACAGTCGAGTTAATTTTTCCATCTTATCCGTTTCCTTAATTGCAAGGAAATGAGCAGACTTTGTCAATCAATCCACAATAACCATATCGTGTCACAACTAGTACTAGTCCAGGGTAGCTTAGTAATAAAAGCCATGGAGATCTGTTCCTATTTCCACATTGGAATCTCAGGTTGTTGTAACAGTCCAAATGGTTTTTGATATTCCACCTTTACTTTCGAGCAGGTCAAACACTTGCTCACATATGTAACTACATCCGATTTCATGCTAGGCCACCAATAGTGTGCCTCACACCCCCGCTAAGAGCGGAAACACGGGGGCGTAACGAGACGGGAATCGTCATAACGCATGGTAAGCGATAGAGACGCAATAATAACAATGATAACAAGCGTGTCATGACGACACCCGACAACAAGGGGGCTTGTGTCATGTTTAGTGAGTATTCACGACTACATAGCCATAAGCATAAACATGATACATAAATCATAATACATAGATGATAACATTGTATGCAATTCCCACAACCCGGGAACAAGTTACAAAGTATAATGTCGTTTGAAATAGATACATCAATTGTTTTCAAAATGACAAGTTTAGCCCGAAAATGCATCCTAGGGTCTCCACTAAGACAGCACACCTAGAACCTCAGCTAGCATGATCACCTGAAAAGATATGCTCAAAATGGTCAATAAAATTGTTGGTGAGTTCGCAGGTTTAAAGTAAATAAGTAATTGATGCTGTATAAAGTTGTTGCAGAATACCGTGCATACAGTTATAAGTAAGCAAAATCACATGACAAGAGCTTTACAACCAAACCTAATAACGTACAAAAAGAATCTTGTCGGAATATATTCACCCAAGGCCCGTTCCTGGCTTTTGTTGGTACTAACTAGTATACCAACACGAAGGTGGGGGTGTCAACCCAGTAGTACCACCAATACCTAACCGTCAGTTCCACACTGGAACTAAATGGTTGTAAGAAAGAACCACAAAGCAGACTCAAGCATGTATCAGATAAGTACCCACAAAACAGTAGCACGTTGATTCCAAGTATGTAAATTGTATGTATGTTGTATAGCATAGAAAACGGGCGAGCATACTTTTCCCCATGTTTGTAAATGTTTGCAAAGTAGTATAAGCATAAAAGGGGCCACGAAACTCACATGTTAGTGGTAGGTATGAATGATCGGATTCCCAACAGTTGTATGCAGAGAACAGTCAAACACCTATTAACAGTTATTGTTAAGCATTAATGATGTGTATAAAGCGTATAGTAATGTTTGGTCGGTTCAGGTTGTATCGGTTCGGTCGTGGGTAGCACACATACACAAGCGGACACACGTATCAGATCTTACGTAGATCCAAGTACTACAAGTAGTCATCATTGCTTATGACATCCGTGAAATGATCTCGTGGTTTTGATAGATAGCACTTGTTAAGTATTTGGAGTTCCAATTGGGTTGTCGATAATTGTAAAATGTTAGGTTGTTTTCAATTTAAATAGTATGTGCATGTTGATAGCGTTGACTTTAATCTTTGTGGTCAAGTAATGACACTTTTACTGATGTTACCTTATCATCATCAGACGTTCAAGGGGAAATTCACACTCAACATCATCAGTCCCACAACAGGACCAGACGCTCGACTCAACGCTCCATCCGTACGAATCAACCTTTAATCGTACAAATCAGCTTCATTCGTACGATTGAGTCTTCATTCGCATGACTGGCATTCAGTCGTACCACACAACACACATTCGCACGACCCAACCTCCATGCGCACGAATCACCCTCAATCGTGCAAATTAGCTACTTTTGTGCGATTGAACCTTCATTCGTGCGATTGGACTCCAGTCATGCGAAACACGCACAATCGCATACATTCAGTCGGTCACCTGACTCAATCACACACACACTCATCCGCATTGACTCAATCGCACACACATTCATTCGATCGCACAACTCAGTCGCATGACATCCCTAGTCGCACGATTCAGTCACCCGAAAGACACAATCGCATGAATCAGTCGCACGACTCACCCAGTCGCACGGCTCAGTCGCATGACAGACCCAGTCGCCTGAACTGCAGGTTCGCGACTGCAGAAGTGCAGAGCAGCCTTCGGCTGCTCCGAGCACGGGTTTTACACAACAAGGACTTCCAGAAACACTCTACAAACATACACAAACATGAAACACATGCAGAAAGACCTCACACGCACCCACACGACCTCATGTGTTCGAGTTGAACCCGAACACCCAAAACCCTAGTTTGGACAGCTGTGAATAAGTCAGGAAAAGGGACAACCAAGGTCGTCTACCTGCTAGAATAGAGTAGATTAGGCCATAGATGGAGTCTAGACGACAAGAACAAGACCAAGCGGGTTGGATTTGGTGCTAGAATGAAGATGTGAAGAAGAAGGTGAAGAGGATGAAGAAGATGAAGATGAAATGAGATTAAGGGCTGGAGTATGGGCTTATATACCCAGCCCAAGTTTGCAAAATGGCAAGTTTAGTTCCTGCACTTAACCCTCGAGTTCCCCAAAATTTGTTTCGGTTGATTACGATCTTAAAATGTTCATATATTAAGGTTAAAAGCGTGTTTAATGGTATTTGATAGTCTAAAATGGTTTTATTAATCACAATGGTTGAAATTAAAAATGATATATTTGGTGGTAATGGTGATGAAATTTATGAAGGTTTATGCTTAGCACACGTTCTCGAAGGAAGTACAGGCACAAGGGAAAATAAAGCAGACATGATTCCTTAAAGCAGGAGTTCATGAAGAAAAGGAAGAATAATTAAAATAATTCTATGCTTATTTATATCGTTCGACGGACCTTAAGGTGACGGATGTCATAGTATCCCCCAGTTGAGAGAATTTCGTCCCGAAATTCAGCTGGAGTTAGGTCCAAGAGTGTCATCCACGAATAGGTGTGGATATTTGAGTTTCATTTGATCTTCCCGTTCCCATGTAAACTCTGGCCCTCGTTTTGAATTCCACCTTACACGAACAATTGGTATTCTGCTGCGCTTCAACTGTTTCACCTTACAATCCATGACCTCAATGGGTTCCTCAATAAAATGAAGCTTTTCATCAATTTTGATATCGTCAATGGGTATGTGAATTGATTCTTCAGCCAAACACTTCTTGAGGTTCGACACATGAAAAGTATCATGCACACCGTTGAGTTCTTGTGGTAACCTTAATCGGTAAGCCACTGGACCAATTCTTTCTGTAATCTCGAATGGTCCAACATATCTTGGGGCTAACTTCCCTTTCTTTCCAAACCGAACAACTCCTTTCCAAGGAGAGACTTTGAGTAACACTCGGTCCCCAACGTTGAATTCTAGAGGCTTTCGACGATTGTCGGCGTAGCTCTTTTGGCGATCTCTAGCGGCTTTCAGCCTATCTTTGATTTGGAAGATCTGGATGATCTCTGGGCCTGCTAACTGACTTTCACCAATCTCGGCCCAACAAACAGGTGATCTACACTTCCTTCCGTACAACGCTTCCAACGGAGCACACCTAATGCTGGTGTGGTAGCTGTTATTGTAAGAGAACTCAATCAATGGCAAATGAGTATCCCATCTACCACCAAAGTCGATTACACACGCTCTCAGCATGTCTTCTAGCGTTTGTATGGTTCATTCACTTTGGCCATCTATTTGAGGGTGATAGGCGGTACTCATGTCTAATCGAGTGCCCATTGCTTTCTGTAGTGTTTGCCAAAATCGTGAAGTGAATCGGCCGTCACGGTCGGATATGATTGACACCGGCATTCCGTGTCTTGTCACGACCTCTTTTATGTACAATCTCGCCAACTTGTCCATTTTGTAGTCTTCTCGGATTGGCAAGAAGCGTGTTGATTTCATCATTCGATCCACTATGACCCATATCGAGTCATGCCCGTTGCTCGCTAGAGGGATTTTGGTAATGAATTCCATGGCTATGTTCTCCCATTTCCATTGGGAATCTCAGGTTGCTATAACAGTCCTGATGGTTTCTGATGTTCAGCTTTAACTTTCGAGCATGTCAAGCATCTGCTGACGTACATGGCAATGTCATTCTTTAGGCCTGGCCACCAGTACAGATCTTTGAGATCGTGGTACATCTTGTCTGCGCCAGGATGAATAGAATATCGCGTCTTATGTGCTTCATCCATGACCAAGGTACGTACACCTCCCCACTTGGGTACCCATATACGGTCCACGAAGTACTGTACGCCATGGTCCTTGCACATTAGTTGTTTATCCAACCCTCGAAATTCTTCTCCCGCAAGGTTTTCTTCTTTCAACGCATCACTTTGTGCAATTTGGATCTGAGCTTTCAAATTTGTTTGAATGGTCAATCCCAAAGCTCGAGCACGTAGTGGTTTCACGCGTTCTTTGCGGCTTAGAGCATCAGCCGCCACATTAGCTTTCCCCGAATGATACCGGATTTCACAACTAAGAAGCTCTACCCAGCGTCGTTATCGCATATTGAGTTCCTTCTGATCCAGAATATGTTGAAGGCTTTTATGATCTGTGTATATGATGCATTTGGTTCCATACAGGTAATGCCTCCATATTTTAAATGCGAATACTGCATGGCCCAACTCAAGATCATAAGTCGTGTAGTTCTTCTCGTGCACCTTAAGTTATCGCGAAGCGTAGGCAATCACCTTATCTTTCTGCATTAGTACACATCCTAACCCTTGATGCGAAGCATCACAGTACACCACAAAATCATCAGTTCCGTCTGGGAGGGACAATATCGGTGCATTGCACAGCTTATCTTTTAGCGTTTGGAACGCCCGTTCTTGCGCATCTCCCGAATCAAACTTCTTGTCTTTCTGAGTCAGCAACGTCAGCGGTTGAGCGATCTTTGAAAAGTTCGCAATGAAACGGCGATAGTATCTGGCTAATCCTAAGAACTGCCGTATCTCTGAAGGTGTCTGGGGTGTATCCCATTTCTTTACCGCTTCGATCTTGCCGGGATCTACATGAATCCTGTCCTTGTTAACCACATGACCCAAAAACTTCACCTCTCGCAGCCAAAATTCACACTTCGGGAACTTGGCGAAAAGTTTCTCTTCTCTTAACAGTTCCAGTATTGCCCGAAGGTGTTCTTCATGATCCTCTTTCTATCGAGAGTAGATAAGTATGTCGTCAATGAATACGATCACAAACTTATCCAAGTAAGGTTTGCACACCCTATTCATCAGGTCCATGAACACAGCTGGTGCGTTAGTCAATCCGAACGGCATGACCAAGAACTCATAGTGCCCATAACGAGTTCTAAACGCTGTCTTCGGTACGTCCTCCTCAAAAACCCTTAGTTGGTGATATCCAGATCGAAGGTCGATCTTGGAAAAATACGAAGCTCCTTGTAACTAATCAAACAGGTCGTCGATCCTGGGGAGAGGATACCGATTCTTCATAGTTAGTTTGTTCAACTCACGGTAGTCGATGCACATACGGAACGACCCATCCTTCTTCTTGACAAATAACACCGGTGCTCCCCAAGGCGAGTGACTCGGCCGAATAAAACCCTTCTCCAATAATTTCTGTAACTGGCTAGATAACTCTTGCATTTCAGACGGTGCCAACCGATACGGTGTCTTTGCTACAGGTGTAGCTCCAGGAACCAACTCAATACGAAATTCCACATGCCGTGGAGGAGGCAACCCAGGCAAGTCATCAGGAAATACAACTGGGTAATCCCACACTACAGGGATATCTGCCAATTTCTGTTCCTCTTCCTTCTTTTCCACCACATGAGCCAGAAAAGAGTAGCACTGTTTTCGTAAACTCCGGCGTGCTTTCATGCAGGAAATAAGCTTTAAGTTTCTCCCCGGTCTTTCTCCTTGAATTCTAAATACTCCCCCGTTTGACATAGGGATTCGCACTACCTTGTCCCGACAGACAATCTCGGCTACGTGTTTCGACAACCAATCCATTCCCACAATCACGTCGAAACTTCCTAACTCGAAGGGTATCAAGTCTATATCGAAGGCGTGATTCTCTAATATTATCGAGCACTTTCTAATAATCTCGTCAGCTTGAACAATCCTACCATTGGCCATTTCTACAGAGTAGCTAGTTTCTAGCCTACTAGGACTCAAATCAAGCAATTGCACAAATTCAGAAGATATAAAGCTATTGTCTGCTCTAGTGTCAAATAATACAGATGCAAAGTGATTATTGAGTAAGTACGTACTCGTGACAACATTTGGGTCCTGACGGGCATCATTGGCTCCAATAACAAAAGCGTGTCCCCGAGCTGTGTTCCTCTGGTTTGTCGGCCTTGATTTCCAGCTATAGCCATAGTCTGATGCTGGTTGTTCCCTTATTGGCCCGATGCCCGATTCAGTTTGGGGCACATGTTCCGGTAGTGATCAGGGCTTCCACACTCATAACAGCCCCTGGCGTTCCCGGCGGGGTTAACCGCGTTGACCGGTGCGACCATATTCGGCACTGTTCTGCAGTCTCTTGCTAAATGTCCCAGGCGTCTACAGTTAGCGCACACCCGGCACGGCATTGCTGGGGGATAATGAAAGTTGCACCTATCGCATCGGGGGTGCAAACCCACATATTCAGTCGCCTGACTTCAGTCGGTCACCTGACTCAATCGCACACACACTCATCCGCATTGACTCAATCGCACACACATTCATTCGATCGCACAACTCAGTCGCATGACATCCCTAGTTGCACGATTCAGTCGCCCGAAAGACCCAATCGCATGACTCAGTCGCACGACTCACCCAGTCGCACGGCTCAGTCGCATGACAGACCCAGTCGCCTGAACTGCAGGTTCGTGACTGCAAAAGTGCAGAGCAGCCTTCGGCTGCTCTGAGCACGGGTTTTACACAACAAGGACTTCCAGAAACACTCTACAAACATACACAAACATGAAACACAAGCAGAAAGACCTCACACGCACCCACACGACCTCATGTGTTCGAGTTGAACCCGAACACCCGAAACCCTAGTTTGGACAGCCGTGAATAAGTAAGGAAAAGGCACAACCAAGGTCGTCTACCTGCTAGAATAGAGTAGACTAGGCCGTAGATGGAGTCTAGACGACAAGAACAAGACCAAGCGGGTTGGATTTGGTGTTAGAATGAAGAAGATGTGAAGAAGAAGGTGAAGAGGATGAAGAAGATGAAGATGAAATGAGATTAAGGGCTGGAGTATGGGCTTATATACCCAACCCAAGTTTGCAAAAATGGCGAGTTTAGTCCCTGCACTTAACCCTCGAGTTCCCAAAAATTTGTTTCGGTTGATTACGATCTTAAAATGTTCGTTATATTAAGGTTAAAAGCGTGTTTAATGGTATTTGATAGTCAAAAATGGTTTTATTAATGACAATGGTTGAAATTAAAAATGATATATTTGGTGGTAATGGTGATGAAATCTATAAAAGGTTTATGTTTAGCACACGTTCTCGGAGGAAGTACAGGCACAAGGGAAAATAAAGCAGACATGATTCCTTAAAGCAGGAGTTCATGAAGAAAAGGAAGAATAATTAAATTAATTATATGCTTATTTATGTCGTTCGACGGACCTTAAGGTGACGGATGTCATACTTTAGGTCATGATACATCTTGTCGGATCTAGGATGTATAGAATATTTAGATTTGTGTGCCTCGCTCATAACTAAATCTCTCATATTTCCATAAACAGGCACCCAAAGTCTATCCATGAAATATCGAATTCCATTCTCTTTCACCACTAACTGTTTATCCATTCCCCTTACTGACTCAGAACCAACATTTTCTGCTTTTAAAGCTTCTATCTGCACCTCCTTAACTGTTTGGGCAGTTGGGTACTGATAGTAAGTTGTAAAGCTCGCACCCATCGGGGTTTAGCTGTTTCCTTCCTACTTAGGGCATCGGCAACTACGTTCGCCTTTCCCGGATGGTACTTAATAGCGCAATCATAATCGTTTAGTAGTTCCACCCAACATCGCTCCCTCATATTCAACTCTTTTTGCTCGAAGATATGTTGAAGACTCTTGTGATCGGTGTAGATAGTGCACTTGGTACCGTACAAGTAATGTCTCCAGATCTTTAAGGCAAAAACCACTGCACCCAATTCTAAGTCATGGGTGGTATAGTTCTTCTCATGAACCTTTAGTTGTCTCGAGGCGTAGGCTATCACCTTATCTCGTCGCATCAAGACACAACCCAATCCTTGAATGGATGCATTTCAATACACCACAAAGTCATACGTTCCCTCTGGTAATGCTAATATCGGGGCAGTACAGAGCTTTTGTTTTAATAATTGAAAAGCTGATTCTTGGCTCTCACTCCATTTGTATGTCATTCCTTGGGAGTCAAGGCTATGAGAGGTGTGCGATCTTAGAAAATCCTTCTATGAATCATCGGTAATATCCTGCTAATCCCAGAAATTGTCTTATCTTGCTCCGCGTTTTGGGTGTAGTCCAATTCTTTATCGCCTCAATTTTGGCAGGATCGACATGTATCCCTTTCTCATTAACAATATGACCTAGGAATTGCACTTCTCTTATCCAAAAGTCACACTTTGAGAATTTAGCATACAGCTGCTCATTTTTCAACAGTTCCAAGATCATTCGTAAGTGCTCTTCATGCTCCTCCTTGGTCCTAGAATATATCAGTATATCATCGATGAACACAATGACAAACTGATCAAGATAAGGTTTGCACACGCGGTTCATGAGGTCCATGAACACAGCAGGTGCATTGGTCAACCCAAAAGGCATGACCAAGAACTCATAATGACCATAACGAGTACGAAATGCAGTCTTGGGAATGTCTTCTTCTCGAACTCTAAGTTGATGATAACCAGATCTCAAGTCAATCTTCGAATAATAGCTTGATCCTTGAAGCTGATCGAACAAGTCATCGATACGAGGTAAAGGGTATCGGTTCTTGACTGTTACTTTGTTTAACTCTCTATAATCGATGCACATCCAGATTGTGTGTTGGACCAAAAGAACCAATGAGCCAAGATCAGAAAACCTCTAAGTCCCACATGATATCACAACAACTACTGAAAGCTTCATGAGCAGTTTGACAAGTGCTGAAGACTTCAACAACTGAAGATCAAGTGCTGAAGACTTCAACAGCTGAAGAACTAAAGTGCTGAAGTACAACAGCTGAAGAACACAAGTACTGAAGCTGAACAGCTGAAGAACACAAGTGCTGAAGCTGAAAGACCAAAGTTCTGAAGTACAACAGCTGAAGAGTTTACAAGTGCTGAAGATCAACAACTGATGTACAAAGTCTGAAGACAAAGACTGAAGACATCAGCTGATGATATCTACTGAAGTCATCAGCTGATGAAACATCTGAAGTTCAAGTCTGAAGACCAACTACTGAAGTTTCAGTAGTTTGTCACAACTGCTGAAGAGTACTTCTTCAGTAGTTGTGATATCAGTAGTTTTATATTTTTACTTTCAGTAGTTTTGTAAAACGACTGAAGAGCTTGTTCTTCAGTCGTTGTAGTTTCAGTAGTTTTATGTTTTTCAGTAGTTATAACAACTGATAACACTTAGCATTTTTGTAAGGAGATGTCAGCTGTTTTGACATCTTCAGTAGTTGTGTTTCAGTTGTAATAAATCTGTTAGTTGTCACTATCAAGTGACATCAGCAGACGTCACATCTCTTATATAAGAGGTGTCGACCTAATTTTAAGTGTGACATTCTGTTACCACGAAAGCGAATATTGAATGAAATATATTTGCAGAATTCTCTCTCTATAACCGTCTTTGTTCTTCATTGAATATCGTTTTGTTCTTGTGAATTGGCTAATTCATTGTTCGATTTCCGCTGCTATACTCTCTAATCAATCAAACATAGATCACTGATCCTAACAAGTGGTATCAGAGCTGGTTAATCATTGATCGATCTAACAATTATTCATTGAAACTGCTAATTGATATCTGTGTTTGATTGAATTAGCGTATTCGCAAGAACTGGTTATAGATTATTGAATTTCTGTCGCTTTCGTTCATTTATTTTGAGATCTTCTGGTTCAATTGGTTGTTGCGTTTTGTGCTAAATCTGCTTTAGCTTAACCGAATTTGATTGAATCTGAGATAACGACTCCTTCTAATGATCCTCACAATACCGGTTCGTCAACCAAGCCTCCGATGCTGGTTAGGACCGAGTATAACATATGGCAACGAAGAATGCTTCATCACTTGTCTGTTAACAGTTCAGGTTGTTGGACATCTGTGGTACATGGACCACATAAGCCTATGGTGAACAATCCGGAAACCAATCAAATGGTTCCGAAGAAGAAGGAACAATACTCTGATGAAGATCGGAAACTATTTGAGATTGATGCTAAAGCCCATGGAATTCTGGCCATGGCACTGCCTAATGAAATCTATTCAGGGCTTATGCATCATGAAACTGCTCATGATCTCTGGAATGCCCTGAAGGAACAATTCAGGGGCACAGATGAGGTCTTAGCAAACAATAGAGAAATCCTTGCCCAACAATATGAGACATTCTCTCACAGAAAGGGTGAGACACTGACTCAACAGTTTGAGCGCTTTTCCTGCTTGATATCTGAGCTTAAAATGGTGAACAGGAATACACCAATAGCCAGATGAACAACAGATTCCTCATATCACTGCCTGAGAGATGGGACACATACACTATTGTCCTACGCTCCAGTGCAAATCTGGATGGCCTATCTCTCACCCAACTTCATGGAAAACTGCTTACATTTGAAAGAGAGATAGAGCAGAAGAGGAAACTGTCCTCATCAGGAAAGCTCACTGATGACTTTGTACCAGGGAATACTTCCTTGGTTGGTCATGAGTCAGAATATGCTGCATCTGAAAGCAATTATGATGAGCATATTGATTTCTCTTCAAATAGTTCTGATCATCCATTTGTTGGTATTGAGAGTCATTCTGGCAGTAATAGCGACAATCTATGCTTCATTATGGATGATCTGAAAGGAATAGCTGATGATGATCTAGAAGAGATGGATATTTTGAGCCAAATGGCATTGATTAATATCAGATCTCAGAAGTTCTATAAGAGAACTGGCAGGAAATTTCCTGGACTCTCTGGCAAAACCAAAGTTGGTTTTGACAAGAGTAAGTTGAGGTGTCACAAATGCCAAAGGCTAGGACACTTTGCAAGAGAGTGTAGATCAACTGGATCTAACTCTTCTACACCCTTTGTGACTTTTCCTAGTACTAGTCCACAAAACAGAGGGCAACATCCTGCTGGTTCTGGTCATCATTCACATCCTAGATCTCCTGCATACTTTGTTCCCCAGGGTCAATGTCATATCCTTATCCCTGCTATTATGTGCCTCAACCAAATCCTATTCAAGCTCCAATTGCACAACAAGCACAAGCATTGCCTGAACCACAACCTTCCTAATATCATCAACAAACTCAACCTCAACAACACAGCTTTTCACCCCAGGAGTTGTTGACTGGAGCAGTTTACCAGATGACTTGTCTGGTCATGAACAACTGTTCTCAGGTGCTGGTCAACATGGTGGTGAAAGTCCCTTTGGAAATCTAGCTCTTATGGCTTTGGATTCTGCTGATACTTCATCCACAAATGCCTCTACATCAAAGGTATCACATGTATCCTCTGAGGCAAAAGCCAAATTATGTTCTGAACCATGCATAGCAGCATTTGCATCTATTAGAGAAGCAAATGTAGCTTTAATCAACAAGAACATTGAGCTAGAACAAATAATTTCCAAAAGCAAAGCTGAGTTTAAGTCTGTGCTTAATGATAAAAATGATGAGATTTACAAACTGAAATGCCAAATAACTAATGATAAGGCTAGGGAAGAGATAGTTCTAGAGAAGTATAAAGATCTCAAAGAAACCCTTACAGTTACCTAGGTAGATTGTGATAGATGGGTACAATCATGCAAAGATTTTGAAATGCTTCTTAGTAAGCAATCTGCTTCCAATGTGAAGTTTGGCATTGGCTACAATCACACTGCTCCACCTACAGATTTTACTCCAAGAGTAGAGGTAGAATCTGATGGTGAGAGTAATAACCAATCCATCTCATCATGTGATCTACTTTCTGATACAGCACAATCAGAAGTAGAAGTCAGCACCAAGCCCTCTAAGAACTTATCAGCTGATGTTGATGGTTCCACTGCCGACACTCACATGATCAATGAGTTGATCAACTCAGGAGTTAATTCTGAAAGTCCTGAAAGGACTAGAGAGCAGGATTTAACACCTGAAGTTCAAACTCCAACTACTGTCAGTACTGAAGAGAAGAAAACTGTCAGTAGAAAGAGTTTGAAGACTACTAAAGAGGTAGTCAAGAAAGCAAACAATGCTTCCAAAGCACTGAAGAACAAGTCTTCAGTTGCTTCACCCTCTTTAGTTGATGATCAACCTAAGATGAAGAAGAAACCATGTGAAGTATGTGGTTTGTTCAATCATCTTACAGATGATTGCTGGTACAAAAGAGGTTCCAAACTCAAACATAAAGAAGAAACTAAAGAGAAAATGGTAAAAATGAAAACTGAGTTTGAGACCACATTTGTATCAGCAACATCAAATCCTGTAACCCTTAAGTCCTCTAAGAAATCCAAAAAGGAAAGGGTTAAACAGGTGACAGCTGAGAGTGCTCAGAAGAAGAAGGTGCAACATAGGAACTTATCAAACTCCACTGGCAATGTGTCTGATGAGCTGAAAGCTTTGTCACAAAATCAGACACAGCTGGTTATGATGGTTCAACATCTGTTGGGTAGAGTTAACCAATTAGATTCTCCTATGTTGAAACCACAGAATAGGAGATCCAAGCCAAAGGATTCCTCTTCTTCACCATCTTCTTCCTCTCAAGCTGTTGTTTCCAATAAACCTGTTAGTTTACCATCTGTTGATGAGACCAGGACCAAAACCAAAAAGATTTGGGTCTCTAAAACTAACTGATTGTTTATTATTGCAGGGTTCTCCAACATGCCAAAGTAGCATCTGGTATGTAGACAGTGGGGGATCTATGCACATGACTGGGAACAGTTCTCTTCTTCATGACTACTCTCAAGGAAAGAAGGGCTTTGTTTCTTTTGGCAATGATGCTAGGGGTTACATCATTGGAAATGGTTTGTCTCCAATGGAGAAATCAATTTGATGATGTTAATCATGTGGAAAATCTCAAGTACAATCTCTTGAGTGTCAGTCAAATGTGTGATAAAGGCCATGTTGCTCTTTTCACCAGTCAGAACTGTAGGATTCTGTCATCCAAAGTTCTGCATTTGATTGATAAGGCGTTGGATAAACACACTCTCCTAAGAGCCAACAGGACAGGAAGAGTGTATGCCTTAGATCTTTCCAAGAAAATAGATCTCAGAGGCAATCCTTGCCTATTTTCCAAAGCCTCTTCTCAAGAATCTAAACTGTGGCACAAAGGCTGGGTCATGTTAATTTCAAAAACATGAATCAGCTTACCCACAATAGTTTAGTCAGAGGCTTACCAATAAAGGAGTTCCACTGTGATGAAACCTGCACTACTTGTTTAAAAGGAAAACGGCACAAAGTCTCATTCCCTCCTATTGAAGAGCCTAAGTCCACTGCCTGCTTGCAATTACTGCATATGGATCTATTTGGTCCTGTGAGAGTAATGAGCATGGCAAAGAAGAAATACTGTCTAGTAATTGTGGATGATTACTCCAGATTTGTATGGACTTTCTTTCTACATTCAAAGGATGAGGTTGCTAAGAAGATTATTCATTTTGTGTTGTATATTGAGAAGCAGTTCCCTTCCAGTCAAGTGTATTAGGAGTGACAATGGAACTGAATTCAGAAACCATACACTTGATGACTTCTATCTCTCAAAGGGAATCAAAAGGCAGTTTAGCATCCCAAGGACTCCAGAACAAAATGGAGTAGTGGAGATAAAGAACAGGACCCTAATTGAAGCTGCAAGGTCCATGCTGGCTGACTCTGGTTTGCCACTGACCTTTTGGGCTGAAGCTGTCAACACAACTTGCTATGTGCAGAATAGAGTTTTAGTGAATCAGAGATTGATGAAGACTCCATATGAAGTTCTCTATCACTTGGCTCCTCTAATTTCATTTTTCAAAGCATTTGGGTGTCCCTGTTTTATTCTCAACACAAAGGATCAACTCCATAAGTTTGATCCTAAGGTGGATGCAGGGTATTTTGTTGGTTATTCATCTACTTGCAAGGCATACAGAGTCTTCAACTGCCGAACAAAGATAGTTGAAGAGACTTTGCATGTGAAGTTTAAAAATCTCCTTTGGACAAGATTCCACAAAACCCTGTGGAGTTGTTTGATTTGGACATACTGCAATATGTTCCTTATCAACCTCCAGCTGTTGCAGATCCTGTGCTAAATCATCTTCTGCAGCATGTCTTCCACCTGGTGGTATTGATGATGATGATGATAATATCATACTCACTATTCAAGTTTAGTGACCAACTGCCTGTGTCTGCTAAATTTGATGTTCCTGTAGCTTCAGCAGTTCCATCCACAACAAATGCTGATGAGATCTCTGTTACCTCTACATCTTTTGAGTTACCATCTAATTCTTGGTTTCAAGAGTCTACATCAACATCTGCTGCTGCTGAAGGTTCTACAAACACTTGCACAGATCTCATTGTTTATCAAGAACTGAAGAATCACCCCATGTCTTAGATTATTGGTGATATCAATGCTGGTGTTTCAACAAGAAGTCAATTGTCTAACTTCTGCTTCTATGCTCTCTTCATCAGCCGCTAGAGCCAAGAACTACCATGTTGCTTTGAGAGACAATGGATGGGTTGAAGCTATGCAGCTTGAGCTACTTCAGTTCAAGAAACAGCAAGTGTGGGAACTGGTTCCTCTTCCCCAAGGTAAGTGTGCAATAGGAACTAAATGGGTGTTTAGGAATAAAACTGATGAAAATGGGCTTATTGTTATGAACAAGGCTAGACTGGTTGTACAGGGTTTTCACAAGAAGAAGGTATTGACTATGATGAAACCTTTGCCCCTGTAGCCAGACTAGAGGCAATCAGATTGTTCTTAGCCTATGCTGCATTCCACAATCTTAAATTTTTTCAAATGGATGTCAAAAGTGCATTTTATATGGTAAAATAAAGGAAGAAGTTTATGTGTGTCAACCACTAGGCTTTGAGGATAATAAACATCCTGAATGGGTGTATAAACTTGATAAGGCTCTTTATGGGTTGAAACAAGCTCCTAGAGCCTGGTATGAGACACTCTCTACTTTTCTTCTTAAGAATAATTTCACTAGAGGCTCCATTGATAAAACTTTGTTTATTAAGAAGGTGGATCAGCATAAGCTACTTGTTCAGATTTATGTTGATGATATTATTTTTGCACCCTCTGATCCCCAGTTGTGTGATGATTTTACAACATTAATGAAAAAGAGGTTTGAAATGAGTGCAATGGGAGAATTACAGTTCTTTCTAGGTTTGCAAATTAAACAAAAGGCTGATGGAACCTTTATTCATCAGTCAAAATATACAAAAGATCTTTTGAATAAGTTTGATTTACAAAACTGTAAGCCCTGTTCTACTCCCATGTGCAACACCACACAACTGGATGCTGATCAGAAAGGTAAAGCTGTTGATGAAACGCTTTACAGATGTATGATTAGGTCCTTGATGTATTTAACAGCTTCTAGACCAGATATTTGTTTGCTACATGTGTTTGTGCTAGATTTCAGGCTGCTCCTAAAGAGTCTCACTTGATTGCAGTCAAGAGAATCTTTAGATATTTGCAAGGTACACAATCTCTGGGTTTATGGTATTCCATTGGACACTCTTGCAAATTAGTTGCTTTTTCAGATAGTGACTATGCAGGGTGCAAGTTAACTAGAAAGTCAACTTCTGGTGGTTGTCAATTCCTAGGCAACTATTTGATTTCTTGGCAGAGTAAGAAACAAACATCTGTTGCTACATCAACTGCTGAGGCCGAGTACATTGCTGCTGCAAGTTGTACTTCTCAGGTACTCTGGCTTCAGAACCAACTTCTGGATTATGGCATTACAGAGACTAAGACTCCATTATAATGGATAGTGCTTCAGCTCTGTGTATTGTCAAAAATCCAGTCCAGCACTTTAGGACCAAACATATAGAAATCAGACATCATTTTATTCGGGATTGCTTTGAAAAAGGTCTGATTGATCCTAAGTTTGTGCCTAGTGCTTATGAGCTTGCAGATATTTTTACTAAGCCTTTGGATAGTTCTACTTTCCAAAACCTAGTGTTAAGGCTTGGTATGCTGCAGCTAGAATAAGTGACAACTACTGATGATTTCAGTAATAATTACTGGTGATCATTAGTACCCATGTCACATAGAAGTACTGATGAGTCCTTTTCCTTCAGTAGTTTTTATACTACTGACGGCTAAATGCCTCACAAGTACTGAAGTATTTTATCTATTCCAAACTACTGATGTAGTTACAACTACTGATGTAGTTACAACTACTGAAATCAGTACAAACAGATAAGTACTACGTCCTATGAAACACCTGAAAAGCAGATGCAAAGTCTGATGAGTAAGTGTTGAGGACAGTATGAAACAGCTGAAAGGCTATGAATTGACGAAAACTACTGAAGAGAACTTTCTCTACAGTTGTTTCAACAACTGTTGTTTCATTTTAAACAACTGAAGCAAAACCATGTCTTCAGTAGTTTTATAACTACTGATGACTAATACCAAGTCTTCAGTTGTTTACAACAACTGATGACAAAACCACTGTCTTCAGTAGTTTCACAACTACTGATGACAAACACCAAGTCCTCAGTTGTTTCATCATCTGAAGTCAAAACCATGGCTTCAGTAGTTTTCTAACTACTGATGCCTAACACCACGACTTCAGCTGTTTCAACGTCTGATAGGGTAATACCATGTCAACAGTCGGTTTAAAACTACTGATGACTAACACCAAACCCTTCAGTCCTTTTCTCACCCCTACCCTATAAATACCTGTCCTCTTCTCTAATGTTTCATTAGCCGTTATCTTCTGAACTTCTCTCTCTCAGACATGGCGACCATGAGTCTGAAACAACGACACAACTGCGTTGCTTACCTTACAAAGTCGGCTTTCTAGAACAAATATGATAATTCCATTGACTTAATGGTGGATTCCCCATATCGCACAGCCTTCTCATGAATCCAACCATTACCCTGAATCCCTCAGTCAATTCTGGTCAATGCTTCTGTTCATACCGATGAGTCTACCGATCAGATCTCTGTTCGGTCCCTTATCAACCAGAAACCAGTGGTCGTTACAGCCGACATTATTCGTCGGGCATTACATCTACACGATTCCCCGCTGTGACTGCATACCCAAAGGGCATAACCGATATGTCCTTTATCAATCATGGGTATGAAGGTGATCTTCGGCTACAACCGTTCTAAAGAAACATTTCCATGACGCTGAGAAACTATTTTTTTCACATGGTAAATGTCTGCTTAGCCTCCAAGACATCTTCTTGGGATCAAATGTCATCCCACTGGCAACAGGTTTGTATTCTATTCTAGAACACCAACCGTTAAATTTTTCTGAATTGTGTTCCTAGAAATAAAGAACTTGGCTCAGAAACCTGTGGCAAACCGATGGTCATTATATCCCAGGTTCTAATGGCCATTATTTTGGATGAACTAAAATCTGACGGCCTTGTTGGCCTTGGAGTCCCTGCACCAGCTGTTTGGCTGAGGTATACTCCAGGCACAACTCCGACCTTACACTCAAAGAAGCTGCCCGAATGCTAAAGCCCAAGCACAGGAACCCACAGCTTCCTCCATCAGAACCAAAGTCCCCACCAAACCCACCAAAAAGAAACCCAAAACGGCTACTCAGGGAAATAGTCCCCTGAGGATGCCCCTGCAACACAAACGCAGGATATATCCACTGGTTATAACCCCCTAGTGGATATCAGGACTCTTCCAGCCATAGCCGCTCAGGATTCCTCTCAACAGGAGCCTGCAGCAACCACACAAGGGGTACCCACACATCTGGGATCTTCTCACTTGAGGGGATTGCCATTGAAGAGCACCATCCTCCCCAGGTGCACACTGCTTCTATCCCTTCACCCCATGCAACCGCCCCCCAAAGTCCAACCATAATTATTGCAAAAGTGCTGACTCAATTGCACTCCTCACCCCCTCCCCAGATACCAATTACTACTGGGAACACCTCTACCATTGAGGGGGAGGACCACAGTGCAATTGAGAACCCACAGCATAAGGGTTTACCACTTCTATCTCCTGGTGTAGATAGGGAGATTAGAATATCTAGTGAGCTGCCACTTCTTCTGCATCAGCACATGATCAGAATGAGGCTGGTAACATTGTTAAGACTCACTAGAGAGGCAACAGCTGATGATGGACATAGTCCTGAGGCTGGAAGTCCCCAGTTCCAAGAAAAAGGGGCACATGCTACAACTGGTCTACACCCAGTGCATGTACATCCTGCTCCAAGCAGGAGGTCAGGTGATTCAGCTTCTGCTGATGATGACCTGGGCTTTTTCTATGATGTTCTTGCCCAGAACACAATCCTTGAGGAGGAAGTCAGTAGGCTGCAAAACCTACTTGACCAACTCTCTCAAGTAGAAATACCATCTGCCTCTACCAACCCACAGATGGCACCTTCAGTTGAAGGTTCCCAAACACTGAGCCACCCCAACAACTCAGCCACCTGCCTCTGCTTCTGGCACTATTTCTCATGATCAGAACCCTCCTGAGCAAATAGTTGCTGTCCTTCAAAATTCCCTCCCTCTCATCACACCCATAATCACTTACATTGTGACTAAAGCCATTGATGAGAGGATTCCCTCAACTTTACAACCATTAATTGATGCTGCTATGCAAAAGACACTTTCTGTTGTACAAACCCCTACCACCAATGCATCCAAAAGGGGGAGAGTACTGCAGTGAAAGAAAAGAAGAGGAAAAGAACAGAGGATGAGAAGGCCCAAGAGCAAGCCCAAGAGTTGGAAAAAGAAAAGCAACAACTGATCACCTATAAACGAAAGAAAAGTGCTGATGATCAACCTACTGCTGAAGAAAAATCCTTGGAAGAGCTGGTAAAAGATGCTGATGATACACACAGCCGATCCATGGATAAAGTCATTGAGCAACTCTTCAGGCAAGGTTTTGATACAGCCACATTAGATAGTGAAATCAGGAAGTTGGAAGTGGAGGAGATTCAAACCCGATGGGCTGGTATGATGCACTTGAAAAGGAGAGATTGGAGATCATGATTCGTTTCATTGCCAAATACTTAGGAAGATCTTTGATGGAGATTCATGCGTGGACCAGAGACAGTATTCTGGCTATAGCCACCCGAATCTGTCTGTCTGAGCAATTCCACAAGGGGATTATCATTGAAGCCCTTGATGAGGCTGGGGCTGGAAAAAGGTTTGAAATGTCAAGACTTACAAAGGCTAAACTCACAACAAAGATGCTGGAACAACCTTCCCTTCCACCCACTCAAAAATAGCCTACCCCTCAAATCTCCAAACCAATCTCAAAGCCCAAATCCAAACAACCACAATCACAACCCACAAAACCAACTCCCTCACCATCAAAACCAACAGCCGATGATGCACCTAAGAAGAAGAAGAGAAGGGTGTTGAGGCTAGAAGAAGAAGAAGAAGAGGATGATGTGGAAGAAGATAGGATGCCTCTGTCTGCAGTTCTAACATTGGCGAAAGCCAAACCTATGCCCATCACTCCCACCTCACAGATGGATGTTGTGAGAGTAAAGATTGAAGAAGAGGAGCAGCAAAAGCTTCATGATGATGAAATGCTGAAAAGCATTGACAAAACCTATGCTGCTTCGTCATCAATTATCAGCATGAAGAAAGAAGCTCTGAGATTGTACACTCTCGCCAACACATTTCAATATCAGAAGGAAAGGGTGAGAGTATGGCCTGATCCGAGGGTGGCTCACAGGATTGTAAAGAAAGACATTCCTTCGAGATACAAGGGTCAAGTCAAGAGGATCGTAGATGAAGAGATCACAGTGGCCCTTGTAGTATCACCCTGGGAGATTGTTGAAGATTTCAAGAAGCCTACGAGACTAAACAACCACCCCAGAAGATGCTAGAGAACAGAATTATTAAAAGGGGTTAGTCTACAAGAGGCTTGAGAACTTCAAACAAAATGAGCTCAGTCTGTTACTCGAAGGGAATCATCCTGATGAGTTTGCATACAGACAAATTACAACAGTTGAGCTCAAAAACGGCAAAAAGGCCAAGTACATCTCAGAGCTGTATGGGCGAGAAGGATTATTTGATGGTGAAGCCGAGAATCTGACCATGGAAGAACAAATCATGTTTCTCAGAGCCTACACCAGAGAGTCCTATAGGCTCATACACGGGAAGTAGATCTCATGAATGGGATAACAACTCTATGTCCAGTTCCCCAAAACAGAGTTCCCATTCATATCTTGCCAAACAAACATCTGAGACTTCTTCCCAGGCCGGAGCTTATATGGGTCATCTTCTCTACTGATCAAGAAGAAAAAAGACCAACCTTTTGCCAACAATAAGTGGGATAATAAATAAATTAGAGATTTTGGCTGCATTGGTTCGGGGGGAGTTTGTTGGACCAAAAGAACCAATGAGCCAAGATCAGAAAACCTCTAAGTCCCACATAATATCACAACAACTGTTGAAAGCTTCATCAGCAGTTTGACAAGTGCTGAAGACTTCAACAGCTGAAAATCAAGTGCTGAAGACTTCAACAGCTAAAGAACTAAAGTGCTGAAGTACAACAGCTGAAGAACACAAGTACTGAAGCTGAACAGCTGAAGAACACAAGTGCTGAAGCTGAAAGACCAAAGTACTGAAGTACAACAGCTGAAGAGTTTACAAGTGCTAAAGATCAACAACTGATGTACAAAGTCTGAAGACAAGACTGAAGATATCAGCTGATGATATCTACTAAAGTCGTCAGCTGATGAAACATCTGAAGTTCAAGTCTGAAGACCAACTACTGAAGTTTCAGTAGTTTGTCACACTACTGAAGAGTACTTCTTCAGTAGTTTGTCACACTACTGAAGAGTACTCTTCAGTAGTTTGTCACAACTACTGAAGAGTACTTCTTCAGTAGTTGTGATATCAGTAGTTTTATATTTTTACTTTCAGTAGTTTTGTAAAACGACTGAAGAGCTTGTTCTTCAGTCGTTGTAGTTTCAGTAGTTTTATGTTTTTCAGTAGTTATAACAACTGATAACACTTAGCATTTTTGTAAGGAGATGTCAGCTGTTTTGACATCTTCAGTAGTTGTGTTTCAGTTGTAATAAATCTGTTAGTTGTCACTATCAAGTGACATCAGCAGACGTCACATCTCTTATATAAGAGGTGTCGACCTAATTGTAAGTGTGACATTCTGTTACCACGAAAGCGAATATTGAATGAAATATATTTGCAGAATTCTCTCTCTATAACCGTCTTTGTTCTTCATTGAATATCGTTTTGTTCTTGTGAATTGGCTAATTCATTGTTCGATTTCCGCTGCTATACTCTCTAATCAATCAAACATAGATCACTGATCCTAACAATGTGCCATCCTTCTTCTTAACAAAAGAACAGAGCTCCCAAAGGTGATGTGCTAGGTCGAATAAAACCCTTATCCAAAGCTCTTGAAACTGTGATGACAACTTTGTACTCGTTTGCTGCCAATCGATAAGGTGCCCTAGCAATCGGAGCTGCGACGGGAGTTAAGTTAATCTGGAATTCCACCTGGCGATGAGAAAAAGTGGTAATCCAGGAAGATCCTCTGGAAACCCCTCCGGAGCTGCGCCAATCGATATATGTATATGTATATGTAATGTATATGTATATGTTATTTATATGTAATGTATATGTATATGTATATGTATATGTTTATATATATATGTATATGTATATATTGTATATGTATAGTATATGTATATGTATATGTATCGTATATGTATATGTATATGTTATATGTTTATGTATATGTATATGTATATGTATATGTATATGTATATGTATATTATTGTATATGTATATGTATATGTATATGTATATGTAATGTATATGTATATGTAATAAGTATAGTATATGTATATTATATGTATATGTATATGTATATGATATTATATGTTATGGTTCTATGTATATGTAGATGTATATGTATATGTATATGATGTCTAATGTATATGTATATGTAATGTATATGTAATGTATATGTATATGTATATGTATAGTAGTATATTGATGTATATGTATATTATATTGTATATGTATATGTATATGTATATGTATATTAATGTATATGTTATGTTAATGTATATGTATATGTATATGTATATGTATATGTATATTATATGTATATGTACTGTATATGTATATGTCTATGATATGTATATGTATATGTATATGTATATGTATATGTATATGTATATGTATATTATATGTATATGTATATGTATATGTACTATGTATATGTATATGTATGTATTTATGTATATGTATATGTATATGTATATGTATATGTATATGTATATGTATATGTATATGTATATGTATATGTATCTGTATATTATATGTATATGTATATGTATATGTATGTATATGTATGGTTATGTATATGTATATGTATATGTTAATGTAATGTATATGTAATGTATATGTATATGTATATGTATATGTATATTTATATGTATGTATATGTATAGTATATGTATATGTATATGTATTGTATATGTATATGTATTGTATATGTATATGTATAGTATATGTATATGTATATGTATATGTATATTCTATGTATATGTATATGTATATGTATATGTATATGTATATGTATGATATGTATATGTATATGTATATGTATATGTATATGTATATGTATATGTATATGTATATGTATATGTATATGTATATGTATATGTATATGTATATGTATATGTATATGTATCTGTATATGTATTGTATATGTAATGTATATGTATATGTATATGTATATGTATATGTATATGTATATTGTTATATGTATATGTCTATGTATTGTATATGTATATGTATATGTATATGTATATGTATATGTATATGTATAATGTATATGTATATGTATATGTAATGATATGTAATATGTATATATATGTATATGTATATGTTATGTATATGTATAGTATATGTATATGTATATGTATATGTATATGAATATGTATATTATATTTATTGTATATGTATATGTATATGTATATGTATTGTATATGATATGTATATTATATGTATATGTATATGTATATGTATATGTTATGTATATGTATATGTATATGTATATGTATATGTATATGTATATGTATATGTATATGTATATGTATATGTATATGTATATGTATATGTATAGTATATGTATATTATATGTATATGTATATGTCTATGTATATTATATGTATAGATATGTATATGTATATGATAATGTATATGTATATGTATATGTATATGTAGTATGTATATGTATATGTATATGTATATGTATATGTATATATATGTATGTATATGTCTAGTATATGTATATGTATTTAATTGTATATGTATATGTCTATGTATATTATTGTATAGTATATGTATATTATATGTATATGTATATGTATATGTATATGTAAGTATATGTATATGTATATGTATATGTATATGTATATGTATATGTTATGTATATGTATATGTATATTATATGTATATGTAATATTTATATTTTATATGTATATGTATATGTATAATGTATATGTATATGTATATGTATATGTATATGTATATGTATATGTATGTATATTATGTATATGTATATGTATATGTATATTTATATGTATTGTATATGTATATGTATATGTATATTTATGTATATGTATATGTATATGTATATGTATATGTATATGTATATGTATATTATATGTATATGTATATGTATATGTATATGTATATGTATAGTATATTTATATTATTTGTGTATATGTATTGTATATGTATATGTATATGTATATGTATATGTATATGTATATGTATATGTTATGTATATGTATATTATATTATATGTCTATGTATATGTATATGTATATGTATATGTATTGTATATGTATATGTATATGTATATGTATATGTATATGTATATGTATATGTATATTATATTATGTATATGTATATGTATATGTATATTATATGTATATGTATATGATATGTATATGTATATGTATATGTATATGTATATGTATTATGTATATGTATATTATATGAATGTATATGTATATGTATATGTATATGTATATGTATATGTATATGTATATGTATATGTATGTGTATATGTATATGTGTATTGAACCAACTACCATGATAAACGATATTATTATTATAAATATTAATTGATATATATTATGTCAAATACACTAATTCTAATTCTAAGTATCAACTAATTATTTCTTTAGTGTATATATATATACTTTTCTAAAAAAATACACTAATTCTAATTCTATGTATATGTTCTTAACTTTTTTTCACGACATCATTTTTCAAAAAAATCACCATAAAATTCAGTATGTTTATCTTTACAACGCCTTCCATATTGATATACTTTTCTAAAAAAATCGTACATCGTTGTTTACATATGTGTAAATCTAATTATACACATGTGTAGTACTAGATCTACCATGTGTAAATCCGATATTACACCTGTGTAAAAGAATTTCGTTAAAAAAACGGGTATTTTTTTATTTTTTATAAATTTTTTTATATTTTTTTATGAAAGAGGGAAGTTTAGGGAATATTTTTTATTTTTATGTTATTTTTTATTTATAAATTTTTAAATATGTTTTTGATAATTACAATTTTGTCATTGAAAACTAGTGGTTGAGATTGGTTCTTAGAGTTCTCACAAAAAAACTAGTTCTCATTTGATCCCTCCTTTATATATAATATATATATATATATATATATATATATATAATATATATATATATATAATATATATATATATATATATGTGTGTGTGTGTGTGTGTATAAATATATATGTATGTATTCTATATATGTAAGGCCTCGTTCCCGGGACGCTTACAGCTTGTCGATCTTCGCACATAAAATATATATTTACATTTATCTTAAATAAACATCGCAACGAAAATATTTAAAAATGCCATTTCATTTCATTATAAAGACTTTTGGAAAATAATAAATCGTTAACCAGTTACACAATACGTTGTTGCATTACATCACAAAAGCGTTTATAAAATGGATGCCATCCAAAAGAGCTGAGTAGCCGCCTCGTGTCATCCTCAACAATCATTACCTGCCAACTGGAACCACATAAAGTTAGCGTTGCGCCGAGATATCTAATTTTATAATAAAACATATTTTTCTTTATTAAAACCGTTCTTTACTTTTCATGTGATAATACGTCATATGTACACATAGATAATATCATTATTATCTTCATCATTCATTCATTCATTCTTTAACTTCCGTTCATTCATCGTAGTCATTAACTTTCACATTCCTTCATCATTACATCATTTCTTTTCCATCAACCATAAACTTTACCCTTCTGTTCATGGTACTGGACCTAGGCCTATCATAGACCTTCTATAATGGTGCACCGCACCTCTAGCCACAGTACCTAAGGTAAATTTTAGGTGTACCATTGCCATGTGCAATACCTTTCTGTTCATGGTACTGGACCTAGGCCTATCATAGACCTTCTATAACGATGCACCACACATCTGGTCACAGTATCTAAGGTATGCAACAATAGTTCTATACCAATGGTCAATCACAAAGAAAGACCCCAATGTGCGTCCTCCCGGGGTAGCGAACCCACACACTGTTGGGCTAACACCTTTCAATGGCGTGTCCCGACATACAAGGCTTGCAAGACTTCTTTACTTTCATCATTCATTAATGCATGCATTCATCATGTTCCTTTTTTCATTATCTTTCATTTTACGTCACATAATACTTTCATTTCATTCATTAACATTTAACGTAAAGTCACGGGAAAGATAAACATACATAGCAAGGAACATCATCATACATAGTTATCATCATACAGGGCCTCATACATACATAACATACATCATGCATAATCATACCACATCATACATCATCATAAGCCCATCATAACATCTATGACCTCAATAGTCATCTTACATACCCCCGGGAACCTCTGTAAGGCCCCGTTCCCGGAGACCTCACAGTTGGTCATTCAAGCATTAAATGCCTTAAAACATTATAAATTTAATATTTAAGCAGTGGAATCATTTTAACAAAAACCATTCATTTCATTAAACGATTGTTGTTAAGCAATACACAATTGATTAATCGATTACAAAATAACAACAATAAGAAATACGAATGGATGTCATTCTTTCCCTGCCGAGTAGCTTCACCCTCGTGCCATCCTCAGCAATAATTACCTACCAACTGAAAATGTATAAAAGTCAGTGTTGCTAAGTGTGTTCTAATTTTTAAAAGTAATAAACTACTTTCTGAATGTCGTATATGAAGTTACTCTTTCTGTGAAATACAACTCTTTACTTTGTATGCGAGCACGCATTAATTATATGAACAGATAATATTCGTTCTATTTACCGTATGCCTTGTATGTTTTGTAATCTTTTATCTTTATCTTTCATTTTCTGTATGGACCAATGAGCAATACCCCATACTGTATGAGCGGTGGAAAACAAGTGATGGGCCATCTATATCCCTCAAAAGTGTTCTGTTTACTGTATTCAAGGCCGACCCAATCACCCAGCGCACGCTGCAAAGGTCCTGCCAATCTTAATTGACTGGCCCTGTGTGCATTGTAGGGTAGCTAACCCTCAACACGGTAGAGCTAACACAACATGGTCATGTAACTCCTGTAAGCTTGCAAGACTTGTTAACATTTTATTATTGTTCCACTTCTCTTCTTTATTGCTCTTTCTCTTTATTATTACAATATACTTTACGTTACGATAATAAAATATCACGTAAAGTCACACACTATAAGTAATAATAATAGCAATAATAATAAGGAACAATCATAAAACACCCATAATCATGCATGAAACCCATCATTAATAAGCCCTAGTCAAACCTTGGTCAAAACCCTAAGAGCACAAACTCCCAAGATTCTGTAATAAATTCTAAGTGTTAGGCACTTAGAAACTATTTGGGCGCATGGTCCCTGTTTGGGCGCTTCATCACTATGCAGCCGCATCAGGCCAACACTTAGCTGCTTTAACACTTAGGCGCATGAACAATTCAGGTGCATGGACACTATTCTGGCGTATGACCCATTCAGACACATGGACACTTAGACGTATGGGCTTATTCAAGCGTATGGAAACTTAGGCGCATGGGATTATTCAGACGCGTGGGTACTATTAGGGCGTATGGAAACTAACACTTAGTCATCTTACTAGTTTTCTAGGTGCATAAGGGCACTGTTCAGGCGCATGGGATACACTTATCATTTCTAAGGCAAATTCGAGGCGCATGGACCTTAATTAGGCGCATGAACCTTTTGTTCGACATGATTCTAGGATAATTTCAATTCCAAACATCAAGCCTAACTGTTCTAAGCTTACCAAGGCTATTCTAAGCATGAACAACCTATAAGCATTCAAGAATCATCATCCAACATGCATAATACGTACAGGTATACATATATAAACATAATAAAAACCGTTTTAATACATTTTCAGCCCCAGAAGAGTTTAAAACAAGTAAACCGGGGTCTAGAACTCACCTGGTGCAATCTGGGTGTTTCTTCCTTCTAACCTTTTTGCAACTGAGTTCAAACACCTAAAAACACACCAAAACACACACACTGACACACACACAAGCACATAAGCATGTAACCGAGACAAAAACCCAACATGAACACTTCAAACCATGATTCTTACCTCTTATTTTCTTCTTCTTCCAAAACCTGAAGTTCCCTACTCTTTCTCTTCTCTCTCTCTCTCTAAATCCGATTTAAAAAAGTGAGGTGAAAGGAGGGTGGGCAGCCATGCCCACCTTTACACCAACTTTTCAAAGAAAGTGTCCTTTTGCACACTTTTAGTCCCTCTACTTGGGCTTTATTGCTTTTCTTTCTTTTATTCTTCATTTCTTGTCTTTGTTTTAAAAATAATAACCGGGTGTTACAAGTCCACCCCCCTTATATAGGTTTCGTCCCTGAAACCTATTATTCCTCAAACAAATGAGGGTAATGCTGCCTCATCTCCTCCTTAGTCTCCCATGTAGATTCGGATCCCTTCCTGTGCTTCCACTATACACGCACAAGGGGAACCACTTTATTCCTCAACCTCTTCTCTTTACGATCGATGATTTCCACTGGTTGCTCCACATAATTGAGCCTTTCGTCTACCTCGATGTCCTCTAGTGGAACAATCATGTCTTCTTCAGCTAAGCACTTTCTTAGATGAGATACATGGAATGTCGGGTGGATTCCACTTAACTCATCTGGAAACTCCAATCTATAGGCCACCTCTCCTACTCGAGCAATGATTCGGAAAGAGCCTATATATTTTGGGCTCAACTTGACCCGCTTCCTGAATCGGATATACCCTTCCAAGGTGAGACCTTCAACATAACCCGGTCACCCATCTGGAACTCGACCGTCTGTGTCGTTTATCGTCATACGACTTCTGCCTATCTTTTGCCTTCACGAAGGCTTTAATCTTCTCAAGCTTCTCGATCATAGCCTCAATTACCTCGATGCTCCCCAATTCCTTCTAACCAACCGTATGGCATCTCATATGGGGGCATACCAATGCTGGTACGATAATTGTTGTTGTACAAGAATTCAGCTAACGGTAAGTGGTCATCCCAACATCCCCCAAAATCAATCACACATGCCCGAAGCATGTCTTCCAGTGTCTGAATGGTCATTTCTGACTGACCATCAGTTTGGAGATGATAAGCCGTGCTAATATATAACCTCGTCCCCATGGCATCGTGAAATTTCTTCCAGAATTTGGATGTAAATCGGGTGTCACAATCGGATACAATAGACACCAGCACACCATGACGAGTTACAATTTCCTTGATGAATATATCCGCCAACCTCTCAGATGAATATGTCTCGCGGATCGGTAGGAAGTGAGCACTCTTCGTCAGACGGTCGACAATCACCCATATGGCATCGTTCCCTTTTGGAGTACGCAGCAACTTCGTTATGAAATCCATGGTGATGTGCTCCCACTTCTATTCCGGTATATCCAAGGTTGGATCTTCCCATACGGCTTTTGATGCTTGGCCTTCACTTGTAAACAAGTAAGGCACTTACTCACATACTCCACCACCTCACGCTTCACACCAGGCCACCAATAATCTTTCTTCATATCTTGATACATTTTTGTTGCACCAGGGTGGATGGAGTATCGAGTTTTGTGGGCTTCATCCATTATCTTCACTCGTAGATCCCCAAAACGAGAAATCCACACCCGTCTAAACCGGTTTTAACACCAAGGGTGTTTTCACCCAATTCCCCAACCAGACCTCTCATCCTTTTAGAGTTAAGATGATCTTCTTTCAGTGCCTCATCTTGAAACTCTTTGACTTGCTTCATCACATCAGAGGTCATGATCAGTTGATATGCTTTCAGCCGAATCGGCTCGGGCCTCTCTTTTCGGCTAAGGGCATCAGCCACCACGTTGGCTTTGCCCGGATGGTAATGGATCTCGCTATCATAATCCTTTATAAGCTCCAACCATCGTCTCTGCCTCATACTAAGATCCTTCTGCTCAAAGAAGTACTTCAAGCTCTTGTGGTCAGTGAAAATGGTGCACTTCGTCCCATACAGATAGTGCCTCCAAATCTTTAGTGCAAAGACCACGGCTTCTAGCTCCAAGTCATGAGTAGGATAGTTAACCTCATGAACTTTCAACTATTGGGATGCATAAGCTATAACCTTCTCTCTCTGCATTAACACGCACCCCAACCCTGAGTAGGAAGCATCTGAATAAACCACCAAATCCTTGCTTCCTTCGGGTTATGACAGAACAGGAGCTTGAGTCAGCCTTGCCTTTAAGTCCTCGAAGGCTTTCTCTTGAGCTTGACCCCATATAAACTTTACATCCTTTCGGGTCAACATAGTTAGTGGGGAAGCAATCTTGGAAAAGTCTTGAATGAACCTTCGATAATATCCCGCCAATCCCAAGAAACTACGAATTTCGGATGGCGTCTTCGGTGACTTCCATCGCATCACTGCCTCCACCTTTGCCGGGTCCACCATGATTCCCTCGGGATTTACCATGTGACCTAAGAATTGAACTTCACGCAACCAGAACGCGCACTTGGAGAATTTGGCATACAACTTCTCCCTTCTTAATGTCTCCAACACCTCCCGAATGTGACCGACATGTTCTTCTTCGCTCTTCGAGTAGATCAGATATCATCAATGAACACAATCACTGATCTATCCAACATAGGCCGGCACACTCGATTCATCAAATCCATAAAGGAAGCTGGCGCGTTAGTTAGACCAAAAGACATAACAAGGACTCGTAGTGTCCATAACGTGTACGGAAAGCTGTCTTAGGAATGTTTTGTTCTTTCACCTTCAATTGATGGTAGCCATATCGTAGGTCTATTATCGAAAACCAACTGGCACCTTGGAGCTGGTCAAACAAGTCGTCAATCATTGGTGACAGGTACCGATTCTTCACCGTCAACTTGTTTAGCTCTCGGTAGTCGATGCACATTCGCGTACTTCCGTCATTTTTCTTTACAAACAATACCAGAGCACCCCACAAAGAGATACTCGGTCGAATGAATCCCTTCTCCATCAACTCATGTAATTGGCTCATGGGTTCCTTCATCTCAGTAGGAGCTAATCGATATGGTGCTTTGGCTATCAAATCAATTTGGAATTCAATCTCACGATCCGGTGGCACGCCGGGTAGTCTTCCGGGAATACGTCCTGATAGTCACACACCACTGGTACCTCGGATAATTGCGGCACCAACGCATCCACATCTTTCACGTATGCCAAGTAGGCACTACATCCACGTCTCATCCACCTCCCCGCCACCACCATCGAGATCATCTTTGGGATCGTAGTGACGCGATCTCCATAAATTGTAACAAAACTCCCATCAGATGCAACTAATCGAATCATTTTCTTGCGATATACAATGTTTGCTTCATAGGTTGCTAGCCAGTCCATCCCTAGTACTACATCAAATCCACCTAGGGGCATCACGTGTAACCTAGCAGCAAACCTATGACCTTCTAATTCTATAGCACAGTCCTTTATCACATCAGTAATTCTAGTGGACTTACCAATAGCAGTTTCTACATCGAACGGTTCACGGACATTTCTACTACTAACAGGCAACTTAGTACAGAAAGCAGCAAAGATAAAACTTTTCACTAGCATCAGAATCAAATAACACCGAGGCTAAAGTTTGATTTACTAGAAACGTACCTGACACAACATCGGGGTCCGTCCTAGCTTCCTCCGACCTTTTTCACTCCCGAGCCTTCCACCCTCGGCTTTTTGCAGTCCCTGCTCACGTGACATTCTTCACCACAAGAATAACACCTCCCCATACCGCAGTTCTTCGCCACATGTCTGGTCCTTCCACAACGGAAACAGACATTACTCCCCAAGCTACATTCCCCGGGGTGCATGCATCCACACTTGTCACACCTTTTCGACCCCGCAATTCTAGTCGTCATCATTGCGCCAAAACTCTCGTCCCATGACTTCTTACAGTCTCTAGTGATGTGGCCAGGCTTACCACACTTGGAGCATACATTCATTCCCATCCTGCATTCACCGGTATGCTCCCTTCGACATCTACCACACTTCCTTGTCTCCATACCGGATGAAGCTACATGCCGGTTATCCGTCCTAGCAACCTTTTTATATGGGGTATACCCCCACGTTGAACCCGTTTTCCATTGCAGTTCTTATCATTGCTACCCTCCTTGTTTACTTCGATCACGATCGTCTCCTTCACTGCCCTAATTATCTTAGTCACCATACATGGGTGAATCGTTTGCATGGCCTGTTGAACTCCCTCGACAACAGCCTCTTTCATATGGTCCTCAGACTAGCACTATCATCATCGGCTTCCAGGTGATGGATCTCGGACTCTTTGAGTGCTATCTTAGTAGCCCTAGCCATACTTCTTGTGACACACGGTCCAGCACCACGTCCACCACAACCTTCACCAAACGGAACCTTCGAAGGTTACCACCAACCATCCTCTAACACGCTAAAGATTCAAACACTAACACGATCATTCAAGGGAATATCTCAGTTTATGTCAAGTATAGTAAGTCCCTAATTACAGTGGCCAGTTGTGATTAGCCACTTACTTTACTCTTCATACCCCAAGCATTTCCTATCCTGACCTAATCAGTATCTAATTCTACTAAGACACATAAATCAAATAGCATGCATACATAATACCGGTTATCATTAAGAAAAGACATACCTGATGGCACGTAGCTACTCGGGCTGACATCCCTCCATTTCTCCCATTTTCAGATTAAGTTTAGGTTTTAGAAATTTTATTTAACCCAATTCTCTAAAACTTTGGCTCAGATACCAACTTGTAAGGCCCTATTTCTGGAGACCTCATAGTTGGTCATTCAAGCAACAAATTCCTTAAAACATTATAATATAATACTTAAGCAGTGGAATCATTTTAACCAAAACCATTCATTTCATTAAAAGACTATTGTTAAGCAATACACAATTGTTTAATCGATTACAAAATAACAGCAATAAGAAATACGAATGGATGTCGGTCTTTCCCTGCCGAGTAGCTTCACCCTCATGCCATCCTCAACAATAGTTACCTGCCAACTGAAAATGTATAAAAGTTATCGTTGTTGAATGAGTTCTAGTTTTTAAAAGTAATAAAATACTTTTGTATGTTGTATATGAAGTTACTCTTTCTGTGAAATACAACTCTTTACTTTGTATGCGAGCACGTATTAACTATATGAACAGATAATGTTCGTTCTCTTTACTGTATGCCTTGTATGTTATGTAATCTTTTATCTTTATCTTTAACTTTCTGTATGGACCAATGAGCAATGCCCCATACTGTATGTGCGGTGGAAAACGGGTGTTGGGCCATCTATATCCCTCAAAAGGGTTCTATTTACTGTATTCAAGGTCGACCCAATCACCCAGGACACGCTGCAAAGGTCCTGCCAATCTTAATTGACTGGCCCCGTGTGCATTGTAGGGTAGCTAACCCGTAACATGGTCGAGCTAACGACAACATGGTCGTGTAACTCCTGTAAGCTTGCAAGACTTGTGAACATTTTATTAATGTTCCACTTCTCTTCATTATTGCTCTTTCTCTTTATTATTACAATATACTTTACGTTACGATAATAAGCATGCCACGTAAAGTCACACACTATAAGTAATAATAATAGCAATAATAATAAGAAACAATCATAAAACAATCATAATCATGCATGAAACCCATCATTAATAAGCCCTAGTCAAATCTCGGTCAAAACCCTAAGAGCACAAACTCCCAAGAATTTTGTAATAAATTCTAAGTGTTAGGCGCTTAGACACTATTTGGCGCATGGGCCCTGTTTGGGTGCTTCATCACTATGCAGGCGCATCAAGCCATACTTAGTTGCTTTAACATTTAGGCGCATGAACAATTCAAGCGCATGGACACAATTCAGGCGTATGACCCATTCGGACGCATGGACACTTAGACGCATGGGCTTATTCAGGCGTATGGAAACTTAGGCGCATGGGATTATTCAGACACATGGGTACAATTGGGGGCATATGGAAACTAACACTTAGTCATCTGACTAGTTTTCTAGGCGCATGAGGGCACTGTTCAGGCACATGGGATACACTTATCATTTCTAAGGCAAATTCCAGGCGCATGGACCTTAATTAGGCGCATGAACCTTCTATTCGACATGATTCTAGGATAATTTCGAATCCAAACATCAAGCCTAACTGTTCTAAGCTTACGAAGGCTATTCTAAGCATGAACAACCTATAGCATTCAAGAATCATCATCCAACATGCATAATACATACGGGTATACATACATAAACATTATAAAAACCGTTTGAATACATTTTTAGCCCCTAGAAGAGTTTAAAACAAGTAAACCGAGGTCTAGAACTCACCTCGTGCAACCTGGGTGTTTCTTCCTTCTAACCCTTTTGCAACTGAGTTCAAACACCTAAAAACACACCAAAACATACACACGGACACACACACAAGCACATAAGCATGTAACCGAGACAAAAACCCAACATGAACACTTCAAACCACGAATTCTTACCTCTTCTTTTCTTCTTCTTCCAAAACCCAAAGTTCCCTGCTCTTTCTCTTCTCTCTCTCTAAAACAGATTTAAAAAAGTGAGGTGAAAGGAGGGTGGGCGGCCATGCCCACCTTTACACCAACTTTTCAAAGAAAATGTCCTTTTGGACACTTTTATTCCCTTTACTTGGGCTTTATTGCTTTTCTTTCTTTTATTCTTCATTTCTTGTCTTTGTTTTAAAAATAATAACCGGGTGTTACAACCTCCCAAGTCAAGTCCTACATTTAACCCTTTTCCAAGAAGTCAGAAAACAATCTAAGTGTTCATCCGCATTTACTATAGTTCATCCGCATTTACTAGAGTTCATCCGCATTTGCCTTTTGTTCATCCGCATTTCCCATGTTTCATCCGCATTTCCCTATGCTTCATCCACATTAGTCATCCGCATTTGTTCACACTTAGACTTTCTCATCCGCATTGACCTTACTCACCCACATTAGTCATCCGCATTTCCCATACTTAAGTCAATGCTCATCCGCATTAACTATTCATCTGCATTTCTCATACTTAGCAGTTAATGCTCCACCGCATTAACTGTTCATCTGCATTTCTCATACTTAGCAGTTAATGCTCATCCGCATTAACTGTTCATCCACATTTCTCCCTATTACTCATCCGCATTTACTTTCCAACACTTAGGCAGATTCTAAAACTTAACATATGAGCATACAACATCAGATTCCCATTCCCAGTCATCGTCTAACATGTTCTAAGCTTAGTTCTTACCTTCTAAGACATAGAAACACCATCATCAAGCATGAAAATAGTCACACATCACATCATAGCATCAACATTCACACAATCAAGCATACGGGTCAGAAACCCAATTAAACGAAAACATACATTCATGCATTTCCAGCCTCAAAATCAGTTAAAATGTGTAAAAAGAGGGGTTCTAGAGCACACCTTTACAGCACTTGAGTATGGTTTCTTCCAAACTCGTTTGCAAATTGAATTCAACCGCCTAGAAACCCACTAAAACATACCAGAACACATACACACACATAAGCATAACCCGAGGATATAACCGGTCAAGAACATCATAAATCCACTAATTCTTACCTTGAATCACACTTTTCTTCTTCTTCTTTCAAAATCCGAGACTTCTCTGCTGCTCTTGCTACTTTCTCTCTCTAAAATCCGAATATTGGTGAGATGTGTGACATATGGGCGGCCATACCACCTTTTACACCCACTTTTCAAACATTTTGTACTTTTGGATACTTTTTACCCCTAGACTTGGGTTTTATTTCTTTTGCTTCTTTCTTGTCTAAAAAAATAACCGGGTGTTACATATAATGACACCATTTAGGTTAACTTATTTGGGATTGTAGTTTAGTTACCATAAAATTTTCCATCGAAAAATGTTATTGAATATATATTTTAATGACTAATGTTTACTTTTTAATAAGTTTTCCAAGTTTTAGAGACTGAACATTACTCACTAGCATGAGTCTCAAAAATTCAGTCCCAAATATACTTAGTGACTGATAAATTAGTCTCTAATAGTATGTATACAAGACTGATATATCAGTCCTTAATATTTTAGTACCTGATAGTCATTTTTCTTATAGTGAATATTAATAATAATATTTCAAAAATACATCTAGTACAGTCGAACCTATTCCTCGTCGAGGTACCTTTTCTATTTATACTATGTTAAATTCAATATTTCAATGTTTTATACTATTAGACATGTAAGGCCCCGTTCTCGGTACGCTCACAGTTGGTCTATCATTGCACATAAAACATATAATAACATTTAACTTTCATAAAACATCGCAGCAATACATTTAAAATAACTTTTCATTTCATTATAAATGCTTTTGCAAGTTAATACAATCATTCATTTCAAAATATCATTCGTTTGCATTACAATGCAAAAACATTAAACAAAAGAATGTCATCCAAAAGAGCCAAGTAGCCGCCCCATGCCATCCTCAGCAACTTTAGCTGGCAACTGCAAATGCATAAAAAGTCATTGTTGCTGAGTGAGTTCTAGTTTTAATTAAATATACTTTATCTTTCGTTTAACAAACCGTTCTTTACTATCATACGTGATCATGCATAATACATACACATAGATAATATCATAATTATCTTTATCATTCATTCATTAACTCCCATTCATTCATCGTACGTCATTATCATTCACTTTCGTTCACTTTCATAGATTACTTTTATTCATACGTTCATCTTTACTTCTTTACATTCCATACCAAAACCATGAACTTTACCCCACTGTCATGCATAAAGCGGGTACTGGTCCGAGGTCTATCATAGACCCCCCGTCATGGCGCTCAACAACCTGACCATAGTACCTAGGGTAATTCAAGTGTAATATTGTCATGTGCTATACCCATCGTCATGCATAAAGCGAATACTGGGCCGATGTCCATCATAGACCCCCCGTCATGGCGCATAGCAGCCTGACCACAGTACCTAGGGTAAGCGATAAAGGTTCTATACAAATGGTTGGTCATAAAGACGGACCCCGGTGTGTATCCTTCAGTGGTAGCTAACCCGCACACCGTTGAACTAACACCCTTCATTGGGCGTGTTTCCACATACAAGGCTTGCAAGACTTACTTTATTTTCCTCTTTTATTAATGCATGCATTCTATCGCTATGTTTCTCTTTTCTTTATCTTCCACTTTACGTTACATAATACTTTCAGTTTATTCATTAACATTCAATGTAAAGCCACAGAAAAATAAACATAAATAATAAGGAACATCAACATAAACATACAACATCACTATACAGGACATCATCATACATACACAACATACATCATTCCATCATGCACAAACACCAACCATACATCATAAATCATGCCCATCATAACATCTATGACCTCAAAAGTCAACTTACATGGACCTCTAGGAACTTCCCAAGTCAAAGCCTATATTTCACTTTTTCCCCGAAAAGTCAGAAAAATACTCTAAGTCTTCATCCACGTTTCTTTTTGTTCATCCGCATTTCTTTTTGTCCATCTGCATTTCTTTTTGTTCATCCATATTTTTTTTGTTCATTCGCATTTCTTTTTGTTCATCTGCATTTCTTTTTGTTCATCCATATTTCTTTTTGTCCATCTGCATTTCTTTTTGTTCATTCGTATTTCTTTCGTTCATCCGCATTTCTTTTTGTTCATCCACATTTCTTTTACTCATCCACATTTCCTTTACTCATCTGCATTTCCTTTACTCATCCATATTCTTATTGTTCATCCGCATTCTATTACTCATCCACATTTCCTTCTACTCATCCGCATTTCCTCTTACTCATCTGCATTTCCTTTTACTCATCTGTATTTCCTTTTACTTATCCACATTTCCTTTTACTCATCCGCATTTCCTTTTACTCATCCGCATTTCCTTTTACTCATCCGCATTTCTTTTACTCATCCGCATTGACTTTTACTCATCTGCATTGACTTTTACTCATCCGCATTGACTTTTACTCATCCGCATTGACTTTTACTAATCCACATTGACTTTTACTCATCCGTATTTCCTTTTACTCATCCGCATTGACTTTTACTCATCTGCATTAACCTTTGTTTATCTGCATTAACCTTTGTTCATCCGCATTAGGAACACTTAAACAGTTATTTATGGCTGGACGTATGAGCTACTATCTGGGCCATTGAGCAGCCTAGGGCACACTTAACATCATAATTCGGTCCCCAAACCCCATCTATCATGTTCTAAGTTTAAATCATACATTCTAAGCCTTATAAACACAACCATAACATCATCAAACATAAACATAGCCCAAAATCAAACCCCACTCGCAACATACACACATACACATATACAGGTATGAACCCAACTTTTATAAAACGTTCATACATGCATTTCCAGCCCCAAAATCAGTTAAAAACATGTCGAAGAGGGGTTCTAGAACTCATCTAAGTAGCCTCTTCGGGTAAGACTTCCTTTGAAGCCCGATTGCTACAAGTTCTCACCTAGAAACCCACTAAAAACACACACAAACACACATAAGCATACAACCAGGATAAAACCAGTTAAGAACACCTTAAACACACGAATTCTTACCTTGAATTCGAACTTCTG